>JAOVYX010003208.1:0-11141 GCA_035668315.1 Drosera spatulata
GCACGCCTAAGGATAGCCCTACATTGCGCCAGGGCGCTGGAATACCTGCATGAACATGCATCCCCATCAATCATCCACCGTAACTTCCAATGCAGCAACATTCTGTTAGACGAGAAATTCAGAGCCAAGGTGTCCGACTTCAGTTTGGCAAAGATAGGATCAGACAAGATCAGTGGTTCAATTTCTACTTGCCTCCAAGGCACGACCGGGTGCCTGGCACCAGAGTGAGTGCTCTCTTACTATCTACCACAAGTATATAATAAGATGCTACTATCTTATTGAGCTATGAGTTACAAATCATTGCTTTTAAAGCATATTGGCAACCCTCGCTGGGAAAAAATTAAAAATCCAAGCATAGGCAAAGAATAGGAATTATGTCAATAGGTAGTGTTATTGGTGCCAAGAAGCTCGATCCAAGTGGGAGGTCAAGGAATCATGTCGAACACCTTTGCTGCCTCTAAGTTATGTTAGTCAGCTGATGGTGCCCATCAATGGTTTTCGTTTGGGTACAACCAGGTTTCCCTCAGGAAACTTTTTGATAGTTTGGGGATCGAGTAACCAACCTAAAATGCAAAATTGTTCAGAGGGATGGATGACGATGCATAAATATGCTAAGTTTTTTCATGATCCTAGGTGCAAAAGCATACTGCAAAAGTCACGCATCTACCAACATACAAGGGAAACCATGTAGTTGTCGCCCATCATGTGATTCACATTTATTTGGTAATCTAACATCCTAAGGATTTTTTTAATCATGCAGGTATGTCTCAACCGGCAAGCTCACAACAAAATCAGATGTCTATAGCTATGGAGTTGTTCTCCTACAGCTCATAACAGGACAGGTACCATTTGATATCAAGCGGCCTCCAGGAGAACATGCACTTGTTTCCTGGGTAAGTGTAATGGACCATTTCTCATCTTATTTTGTAAAATTGGTCATTCCATAATAAGACATGCCTAGCATGAAGCAGTTTCCAATACATTGCAGCAGAATAATCAAGCAATGACAGTTTTCTAGCATGTGCTAAATCTCAAGAACTCAACTCAGTAGTGAACAGGAGACACGAAAAACAATGGAAAATTAATCATCTTTAGTTGTGCATGCAGGAATCCCTGTTTTTAATTAGTCAAAATGAATTCTAGTTACTACCTAAAATCTCATTGATAGAAAAGTCTAAAAGCCTTCACAAATCTCGTTTCACAGGCTCTTCCTAGATTAACTGACAAAGAAAAGGTCCTCAAAATGGTCGACCCAATTCTTAAAGGAGAATATTCAGAGAAAGATATAATTCAGGTCAGCGACTAATGACTATCCTGTTATCTTAATACTGCTATAGCACTATAAGAAAGATCTAAATGGCCTTCATCTCTACAGGTAGCAGCTATTGCAGCTGTATGTGTGCAAGCAGATGCAGATTACCGTCCATTAATGACAGATGTTGTGCAGTCTTTAATCCCTCTGGTTAAGAACCAGCGCACAGCCTCCTCATCCTCCGCCAGGTTCTCAAATCACAATTCCACCCCCAGTCCCTCGTCCTCCTCCAGATACTCAAAACTGAATTTCAACTCCTAGCCGCTAGAAGCATCCTGCTGAACAGAAGGACGAGCATTCAAATCAGCACATGATATAGTCTATATAGACCGTAAAAGTATTTGAGTGGAAATGCACCTGAAGGCCATTGCAGCACGCGTTACTGGCAGGAAGATATCGATACACAGCATACAACATATGGTTTTCATAAATGTCTATGGTAAAGCATTCGTTTCAATTGTCACATTGAGGACTTCTAGCAAAAGCAATAGCTATAATCATTGTGAGTGCAGTATTACAGGAATTGCAGAATCAATTTATTCTTTTGAGCACTTATAGCAAACTCAATAGTACCATGCAGCAAAAGGTCATGAAAAATGCTAAAAGATAACCATCCATACAATGTTGCCTTGATAAATTTCTTAAACAAACAAATAAAAGTTAATTAACCCAGTCTGAATTCAAGGTACTAACAAACATATATAATAAAGCACGGTATATCGATAGAGAGTTAAAGCAAGTACCTTTCTTCGCCAAGTAGGATTAGCCACAGCTATTCTGCTTGCCATTGAACTTCATTCAAGATCACAATGCTAGCATTTTGAGGATACGAAGGAAATCAAAAAGAAAAGTGGGTAGAAGATATCTTAAAAGATTCTAGGAAAGGGAATTCAACTCATCTGAGAATTTCAGAAAAGTAATGGTGTTGATTTCATTAAAAAAAAAAAAAAAAAAACTATGTGTAATGTATCTTTAGCTTACAACTTACAAGCTACATTCCAAAACTTGCTCCTTCTCTGACATTGTTTCATATGACTGTTTCATACACATCCAGTATCTACATCTCTACTTCTTAAGAGAATGCAGCGTGACGGCCAAAGATGAGACTGAAGCATCATACCAATTAGCCTAATGCAATACTACCTCCTCTTTAGTAGTGCCATTCTTGGCAGTAACAGAGGTAAATCATTGACTAAGTCAGCCAAAAGCTGAACTGATTCAAAACAATAGACTTTTAGCTAGCCAACAACTTCTTCATCGATCCCCTAAATCAGCATTAGAATCCATCCGAGCACCGACTTCTTTGATTTCTTTCTCTAGAGACATTTTATTCTTCTTAATCTCTTCATATTTTTTGAAAGCAGCAGATAAAGTTGACTTCATCATCCTTTCAGGTTCTTTATCACGATTACTTGCATTATCAGCTTCTCTACCCACAGCAGCTGGTTTGCTGGCTGAAGGTGAAGTCACAGCTCTATTTTGTGATGAAGTTTCAGCAACTGCAGGGACACTACGGCTCGGTGTCACGTGTTTGAAGGGTTCATGGAAAGTATCATACAAACGCTTAACCTGAACAACAAAAATAAAAGACATATTAGGTGCATTTCACAGGCATCTGAACAAATAAAAGTATAGCTAGATGACAATTGACTTGGTCAAGGAGTAACCAAGGAAGTAAGATTTCAAAAGAAGTGCAAGTACAAATAGAGCTAGGAGTGATGGATGCTGCAATGAATTTAACAGAACTGAGCCAAATCAAGCAAAAACAACTTTCAAAATTTTATTCTGATGCAATTCAAACTTTCTACCTTTCTCTCTCCTATGCCAGGGCAACGAGCAAGATCTTCCATAGAAGCATCCATGATATTAGAAAGAGACTGCAACAAGAACAGATACGGTCACAAACTTGTCATGGACATGGAATTAATGAGAAACGAGCAATACGACAACATACCCCAAATGTAGATCCAAGAGTGACAACATCGGTTTTATTGACATGCCGAATAGCTGTCAGAGCATGATTCAACTGTCACCAAAAAGAAAATTTTCTCAGTGTAAACATTCTATGTTTCCATGTGTTTCCTACTGTTTAGATACATTCATCACTTCACATCCTCATCACATAGCAACCATCAAAATGGTAATCATTTACTTGGATCTAAGCAAAAAGGAAAAGTATATTACCCGTGATAAATAGTCTGTATCCATATAACCTAGGATGATGTCTGCAGGTTTGTTCTCATAAACTTTGATCGTCTCAAGGTATCTGCCACACTCTTCCAAGCTGCTATGTAAATGAAGAGAAAGTTGCATCTTACAAGTAACTATCATGATGACATGATTTTTTACTTGTTTACAGTTGTCCTAAATTATATATACATAAAAAAAAACCTGAACTCAAAAACAAGACAAATGCATTTGTGTACACCCTACTGCTTATTAGCCTCATTAAACCTCATAGGAGGGAGGAACAAGATGCACTGTTGACTATGTCAAAACAATAGCAAAACAGTGAGTGAACGCAAAAGATAATTGGATACAATGATCTGGATGAAATAGCTTCACATGCCAAGATATAATAACTTCATGAAAATTAACCTTCCCAATAACCAACCCCCAACAATCATATATTGCCACCTTACAGTCGTTAAACAAGAACAATGAGTGAGAAATAGTGAAAAGATATGACAAGCCATTTACCTCCAACCACACAAAAGGGTACAATCATGAAGTAGTGATGTTCTTGTGACTTCAAGCAGAGGCTTGACAACATCCTCCTGAAATGAACAAGTACTTTTGACATGTTTCTCAACTCAAGTAGCATCTCAGGCAACATGGGTACAGGCATCAAACATAGAGAAAACTAATTAAGACTACCAAGTCAGTCAAGTGTCTCACCACATCTACATGGCATAATACAACACGAAGCCTGTAGTTCTTCTGCAATTCCCTGATGCGATAATAGAGGTAGTCTGGATGAAGTAGGTGGTAGCGTAGGCTGCATAATTGTAGAAGACAAGGTTTCACCATGACAAAATCAATATCTTTGTTTATCAGAGTCGTAACAGAAGCGGAAAGGGTAAATGAGATGATAACATAATAAATATCCATTGCCAACACACAACATGCATATACTGATACAATATACACCAGAACCACCTATAAGCAGAACTACCAGTCCCGATCCCCTATAGACCTATAGATCATGTATAAAAGCGAAGAAGAAGAAAGCTTGTCCATGAATCTGTGGCACAAGCCCACTCGATACAATACAAGTCAAAGGTCCCCTCCATTTTTTTTTTTTATGTCAAACTGAACGTAAATAAACCTTATAAGTTACCCGCAACCACGATATGATATCTAGGTAATGTGACCTACACCAAATTTGATTTTCCAGTAACAAAAAAAAAAATAAAAAAAATAATGTGAATATTTAAAATGACTCCACCAGAGAGGGGCAAATTATTCAAATAATGTAACGCAGCAGAACATATGACTCTTTGATATAAGTCTGAACTAGGGTATCAACATCAGCGAGCATCATATCAAACAAGTTGCCCTAGACAACAGCAAGCTTACCAGCCAAATCAGCAGCTACAACAGAACACCTCACCTTAAATAAAGAGCACAAGAATTCTGCCCAAGCAAGTAATCCGGAATAATATCAGCAAAGTTCCACTTTACATTCCTTATGTGATGAAGTAATGGATTTCCTTTCTGCAACAAAAAATAAACCGTCATTTCCCTTCCATCAACGTCCAATTCGTGCCTTACGACTGCTAATCCTTCTCTTTTTAGCAAGGAATAACCAGTCTGAGGGAAAGTGGGTTCGCATTAGTAAACAACCTTTCCTGTCGGCCTATTCGTGCCGGTTAGATGTCAGCCATGAAATCCATCACTATACCGAGCAGATCACGGGCATTCACATCTCGGTCAAACAGAGCTATCTTCTCCAAACCCATGGGCTTTCTTCCCCTTTTTTTAGTGATAATAGTTCCTAGTCCCATTCCCCAGTCAAACTTTCTTTATATAGTTAAGCCAGTCCTTCTTCCAGCCAGGCGAGAGATTCACGTGATGGGTATTCAGATAAGCTACTTAGACATACTTGGATAAATGTAACAAAACATATACAAGATGCACTCTCCATCCTTCATTTTTCATGTAAGATAGTCAGGGAAAAAGGAAAGCACACTAACTATAACTTAAGGTACACTATTTGGTTTCTTAGCTCTGGTTCAAATCACAAAACTCAATTACTTACTGACAAGATTGTATTCACATGGGCAGCTTTATTATTTACTGCTTATAATCCATTCTGAATTTCTGATGGAAAAGAAAACCAGGGAACATGGGATGGCAAAGACGTGAAATGATACTCATAATTGCAGGAAAAAGAAAGAAGGAATGGGAGATGCCTCAATGAGTTGCATTGGCACATCGAGACCAAAAACACATACTACAAACAAAACATCGACACAACAATTCTTCATCACTTGACATTCAAACAGAAAAAATGCCTCAGAATAAATCTACCTACTTATTTGTGGAACCATACCACACAAACACAGATTCTTTCATTCAAAGATTTCACCTTCCAATGCATAACACACAGCAACACGAACACACAGAAATCAACACTCCTTAAACAAAACAAGGAACTCGCTGATTACCTGCCTGTGGCTCACAAGAATAGCACTACTCCTCCCCGCAGCCCCCGACCCCACAACCGCAGTCACAGAACCCGCCGTCACTAATCCCTCCTCCACTCCAATTCCCCTACACACAAAGCCCCAATCAATCGCACACATCCAAACTCCACTCTCCTCAATACCACAACAGACAATCACACTATTAAACCTCTGGGGTGCAACTCAATATCAATTGATATTGAGTAAAGTGACACAGGATCCATAAATCCACATATTATTTTTGCTATATTTTTTTTTTGTTAAACTATTCTCAACACGTCCCTCAGGTGAATACTTCTTTTGGGATTAAAACAGGGACATATATTTGAGTGGCGTGGAGTATTGAGCCGTTCAACCTGGTGAGCTCTCCGATACCATATTAAAACTCCACGGTTCCAACTCAGGATCAATTGCTAATGTGGAGTGACCCACAATCTATATATGCATTTGAATTTATTTTCGTCATACCTGTTAGTGGGTAAACTATTCTCTAACACACCAATCAACACTCACCGTGACGCCTCCGCCTCCCCCGCATTCGACCCCTCCGCGGCACTGGACGATGGAGGAGCAGCGTGGGGTGGAGGAGGAGTGTAGAATTCGGAGTTCTTGATGTGAGAGAATGCTTGAGAAAACGACTGCGAGGGGACGAAAAGAGACGACGTCGAGGGTTTGGAGATGGCGCTGCTGTTGAGGACTTCTTGGTAGGATGGGATTTCGATCACGATCGAGCTCTTCGGTTTCTTTTGGGGTTGTTGTTGTGAGGGTTCTCCGGCGCCACCGCCGTCATCGGCCATTTCGCGGCTGTGTTGTCTGGATTTGTCGGCCGATGAGTGTTTCCGTTCAAACAATAACGTCACAGACATTAGATTGTTGTTGACTCGAACAGTTGCAATAAAAATTCAATGTACTGGTGTTACCGCAAACGACGTGCAAATATTCTATCGAAGTTTCAATTTATATTTTAGTATTTGTTATCATTCATGAACCATAAATAATGGATTAGTGAATTCATATGATGTGTATATTGTAATTATGTATATATGAATCATAATAATCAAAATGAAAACCAAAACCTAGGTGGAAACTTATATGGGATATCTTTGTCTAATTGTCCCATGATAATACAACAATAACCATCTGGTATTTTTGATCATACACAAAATGATCAAACATTATTGTTATTATTTTTTTTTTCAAAGATTAGTATGAAACGTTAATAATAATTTAAGTTATAATTTTATCAAAAAATTAAGATACGTACTTGAATTTTTGACCAGTGATATAATTTTTTTATTCTTTTTTTGAGATGTCCAATTGGACCAGATTTTATTGTTCCAAATCATCGATATATACTAATACAACCGTATCAGGTATATTAATCTCTTCTCTACTAAACGAGTGACACTAAGAGCCGCAACTAGCCATAAGATATGCAGCTTTGTTATCCTCTCAAGACATCCAGAAGCAATAAAATGCATCAAATACATTTGTGATAGATAAACAATCCTCAATTGTCCCCCCAACTCCAGATAAGTTTGATTTCCTCTTCCCTTGTAGCAAGTTCACCACCCTTATGCAATCACTCTCTATCACCAACTCCTTTCACCCGCATCTCCCTTGTAGCTTCAATCCTCGTACAGATGGCCAAGGCCTCGCCGGTCTCCTTCACTTGTGATGTAATTTTATTGCGTCGTTAAGATGAAAAAACGAGACACTTTAAAGTGCATATTGAATAGCAAAAAATAGAGCAAAATATTACGTTTATTTCAGGACTGAACTTATTAATGTTTCAGGAGATCGTCAAGTATAATTTTTGTAGATTTATCAAATATGAAACATGATGTATTGTGCGTTGGGTATGTAAATTGATATGCAAAATAATATTTTTTATAGTCAGAGGAATGAGTTCTATTGAAAATCTGAATTACTCCGTAATAGTTTAAAATTCACAAATATATATCTTAATAGGTAATATTACCTTAATTCTGTTTATTTTTTAAAAATCAATATAACCTTTTACTTTTTCAAGAATTATATAGTTACAAATTTTGAAATTTTTATGTGAGGTACTATGATTAGTTCGAAATCACATGGAAAAAACAATGCACCCTCCTCCAAGAAACTAATCGTTACACCTCGTCGTCACACTCACACCATACCCAACTCCTCTCTACGTCGTTGTCGGTGACTCGACGACGATCGGAGCCGATGATATCAATGGCTCTCATGTCGCTCAGATCTGGAACATATTGATAATTGATATGGATCAACTATTTGGCATGGATCTGTTATTTTTTTTAGCCTCTTTGCTGTTACTATTTATGGATAGGGAAGGGAATTATGAGTTAGGGTATGGTGTGTGAGGTTGTGAGTGGTGATTGTGTTAGTGTTTCGTGGAGATTTTGGTGTTGGTAATGGATTTGGTGTGGTGTCGATTTTGAGGGCTTTTTTTAGGTGGGGTGCGGGAGGGATATTAGGGTTTCGAAATTTGTTTGGGCGGTGGTTCGCTTTGCCTGATGAATGCTTACCGCTTACCTATTATTTTTTCGTGGCTTGATTTGACTGAGCAGCATCTGATGCTGAGCCGACAAATATTGTGTGAGTCTGAGGCTGACGGGAAAGGAATTTCGCATAACGTGGATAATTGTTATACACCGCGAATAATAATGTGTTTAAGTGTGCGTGTATGAGGATATGATGGTCATGCTTTGTTGGCACGCAATTGAATAAGGCTATGTGTTTATTGGGACATAATATCATAGGCTTATAATAGAGTGTTCAAATGGAAAGTTCATACTTCATAGTTAGACTAACAGCGGTTTGGAAGTTATTGTATCGGATGTTTGTGATGTTTCGTAGTAATCCTGTCTTCACTTGGGGTAGTACCATATTGTTTGGACAATCATTTTATCACCTCGTAGTTTTCGTGAAGTTGTTTCTAAGACAACATCTGGATTTGAAATTCTGAATGCAATGCTTTTGAAATCAAAGTCCCCTGTATGTATAGATTTTACTCCCATGCTGAAGATGTACTTTTCTGATCTACATTACCTAGTGATATCAATCCCTTCTTTCACGGAACCTGATGTTTTTCGGGTATTAACATTTGTGTAGAGTCACGAATTCATGATTCCATCATTCCTTAGTCTCTGATTAATGGCTTTCCACATTGATGATCGGGTTTATTATTTGAAATCATACTTGTGCTCTTCCTCCTATTATCCAGGAAATCAAATTCTGTCCATTCAGTTTACGTGCATGGTGCGAACTTGCATTTTTTTTATGCTGATATCCTTTTTCTTTTATGCAGCTATCCTTTTTCTTTCAACTCTATAATGTCAGGTTTATTATGGTTTACAACACCAACCCAAACCCAAATCCAAAAGTAAACCCAAGCCAAAAGTCATAAACTTACCCTTAAATATTTTTTTAGATTTTTATGGTGTAACTTTTAGAACATTCTAGAATTTTCCATATAAATATCTAATAAAATATCCTTAGCATTATTTTTGGAGAACTGTAGAGAGTCTCTCCAAACCGTTGGATCATTTTAATCCTCACTGTCCATTTGAGGATGTGAATAGTATAAATAGGGACTATGGCGATGTTGTAAGATCATCCAAGACAAGTAAGAGTCTCCAAAGAGTGAGTTGTGTACACAAAATATGTAGTGTTTTTATTGAGTCAAGAAATTTAGAGGTGTGAATACTGTATCATTTTCATAATATTAATAAAGTGTCTTATTTTGGTCACTCTCTCATCCTCATAAACTCAACAAGTGATATCAGAGCGAGGTTGTTAGTGGGTGAAAAGATCATCGGCCCGATTACTTCGAGGCCCCGAAGTCATGGTGGATCTTTCGAGCATAACCAATGGACTCGAGAAGCTCAATGATAACAACTATAGTCATTGAAGTACTTGCATAGAATCCTATTTGTAAGACCAAGATCTTTGGGAGGTTGTTAGTGGTAATGAAGCCACACCACCTAATGAAAGATTAGAGCCGGAAAGGCAATGTACGTGCTCAAGACAACCATTAAGAATGAGTTGATTGAGCATATACGGGAAGCAGATGCTCCGAAGGCAGTATGTGACACTTTCAACTCACTGTTTTTGCAGAAGCACGATGTCCGACTACAACTCTTGGAGAACGAGTTGTTGTCTCTTAAACAAGGAGGTGTGTCAATCAACCAATACTTCTATAAAATAAGAAATTTATATCACGATATATCTCAATTAGATCCAGAGTCTAAAATAAGTGAGCTCAGGATGAAGAGGATTATTATCCATAGGTTGAGGCGAGAATACAATGCCTTTGTAACGGCGATGCAAGACTAGCCTACTCCACCATCCATCCCGGATCTGGAGAGTTTATTGACTAATCAAGAGACTCTGACCAAACAAATGACAGATGTTTCCGTAAAGAGCGAAGAAGAAGCACTCAAGGAGACATCAAGAAAAGGGCACATACATAGGGGGAGCAAAACAAACCCGCAACAAAAAAGATCAGTCATCAAAAGACACCCAAAAGAAATCCCTAGAGTGGTATAATTACGGTAAGAAAGGTCACTTTGCACGTGACTGCTGGTCCAAAAAGAAGGATGTAGAGGGAAACATGGTGACCCGTACCCACCATGATAGTCTAAGCGAGGAAGAATGGATGTTTGTGCATCCTGTACAACCATAGAGGAGGTTGCCCTTTCAGCACACCCATGCTCAGGAGCAATAAAGTACAGTAAGGATTGGATCGTTGACTCGTGCTGCTCCAACCACATGACTCGAGATAAAAAGAAGCTACAAAACATGACTGTGTATAACAGAGAAGCAAGTTGTGGTTACTGCAAATAACTCGATACTGTCGATCAGTCATGTGGGTGAAACTGTGATCGTGCCTCAATCAGTGATAACGAGATACAGCTACACAATGTGTATTACGTGCCAGGTATGACAAAGAACTTAATGCCTGTGTCCCAGCTAACATCATCTAGAAATTATATAGTTGTAACGCTCCCGACTTTCCGTGCCGGAAGACACGTGAGCGTTATGCCGTCACGGACCCGCTCCGTGACAAGGCTAAACAAACCGAATGGGTTTTAGGGGTACAGAAGTCGAGGAACTATAAACAGTAACCGAATTCA
>JAOVYX010003209.1:0-11141 GCA_035668315.1 Drosera spatulata
ACGTCTGTTCCATCCAAAGGAAGTCAAAACCTTTCTCCGGCTCAGAAAAAAACAGAGAAAAACATGAGTTCTGTTTTGGGTTTGAGATGTTCCTCTGTATCGAGTTCTATCCTGCAACCTCAAATAATTCATAAAAAGATTTCCTGCCGTATGCAACATGTAAGGAAACTGCTGTACGAGTAAGTTTTATTATGAATAATTAAATTTCAAGAGTTGAAAAAATCAAATTAAAATTTAAAAAAATGTTTTAAATAAACATATGATGGGAAATGCCCTACATCATTTTTTTATCTGTTGTATGTAGCAGGAATAATTTTTCTTATTTTTATAAGAGCACTTGCATTAAATTATATAAAATAGAGATTCTGTAAAATAAAAAAAATAAAGTGATGATGTGATAAAAAATAAAAAATATTATAAAAATATGTTGAAATATGTGTTAAAATGTTAAAGTTATAAAGTGAGATAGAAAAATTTAATAAAATTATTATATTATTATAATATTTTTTATTTTTATAGATCAATTTATTATAGGATTATGTATAATAAAAAGATATCACATTTTACTCTATTCTGAGTCAAAACTGCACACCTAAGAATATGTACAAGTGGGCTTACACCTTGATTAATCATATTTTTCCTTATTTTTTTAACCTTAATTTTAACACCAAATTGCCTCATACGGCATTGAAGGTGAACATTTGTTTATGCGCTTTGATGATGTATCGATATGAAACCGATTAATTAATCAACTTTTTTCTTCTTCTTTTTTGTTTTTTTTTTTGAAAATAGTTAGTCAACATTTGGAAACAAATATACAGCAACTTCGGATCTGTTGTAATGCATAGTTGACCTTTTGCGTATATCTATTTTGAGTCCTATATAACAATTTTCTTTTTTGTTAGACATAATATAAATATAATATTTTTATTTTTTTCTTATTTGATAATAAATTTATACTAATATAATCAAATTAGTTCATCACATTCTGTCTCGTCCTTTCTCATTCTCACTCCTTAACTTCACTTATACTTCACTATCTTTAAAAAAAATTCTTTTTTCATCAAATTTCATACAAATTCAATTCATACATAAAATTCTATGTCGGATTTAATCGTTGTAATTAAATTCGGACGGAGGTAATATATGGTGTGCATATCATGTGAATAAATTATACAAGCTTCCTTGGAATAAGACATCATGCCCTGTTTCTAAAAGGAATCACCTGCTGTAACAATAGTTTTGAGCAAAACGACAGCACTGTCTGCCAGTAATAAAACAGTAACAAATTGTTACTGTGGATCTCTTAGCTAATTATGAAGCCAAGGATTTTTTGATGTCATTATGTTCAAAGTCATTTTATGCTTGACTTTCCTATTAATTAAGCATGCTTTTGCTAAAGCCTTTCCACCCATTATACGTATGTTATGGGCCGATATGGTGCAGGTTATTGGTTTGTTTCATTTAGCAGTATGCTTATTCATTTAGTTGCTGACATGTTATGAACTTATCATACACGGTTCTCTTTGTTCATGACGATGACGTTCGATTTGTGGTCCAGTGCAATGCTTCATACACAAAAAGAGGTATTCGATACAGGAGTATCTTTGAGACCTGTGCTCTTAATTTGATCATTAAGATACTATTATAAATCGGTTTAAGGAAACAACGGCAGCTTAACGACATCAACAGCAGCTGCTACCTGTTAACGGAATCAATGGTTAAAATCCCATTGATTTGGAAAAAACAAAAAAAAAAATCAAAGAAAATAAATTTAAAAATTGAATCCTTCTTTTTATTCATTACTTGTGTTAATAGACAATTTCTGCTGGTGTTTCATTTAGTATAAATTGGGATTTCTTGTACAAAGGCTCAAATGAATCACTCCTATTGTGAACTGAATCGCCCATGTTTCACTTGCGAGAAACTACGGGGGTTGAAATTTTGCCTTCAGTATTCCTTTCCTTGGCTGCTGCAGGGTTGCTGTGTTTATCGTGGAAGGCGGTGAACGTATTATGGTTGACCCCAAAGAGGCTGGAGAAATGCCTGAGAGATCAGGGATTCAAGGGCAATCCTTACCGTTTCTTGCTCGGCGACTTGATGGAACTATCCAAGCTCTTGAAAGAAGCATGGTCGAAACCAATCAACCTCTCCGACGATGATGGTCCTTGTGTCCTTCCTATGGAGTATCAAACCATTAAAAGATTTGGTATGTTCTGATGCTTCATTGGTGCATCTAAATTTCTGATCTATCAGATCTTATCCGTATCTATTATAGTTTCCGCTCCTTCAGCAACTTAAGTGTTTCTTCTATCTATCGAGCGCTCCTTTTGAAACCTTTTGATTTTGATCTGATTGTTGCGGTATATTGTAGGAATGTGAGGCGGATGGGTAAAAATTTTTAAAGCATTTTTGCTGGGCTTTCGAGAATTTGATTGTGGTAGAGTTGGTTCTTTATACTGAAGCATTATGGTCTTGGTTCTGTACAACTTGACTTCTTCTGCTAGAAAAGCAGCTGAATCTGTGTTTATGGTAGTGTGGATAATACTCCTAGTGAAGCAATCAAACCTGTCGATGCAATACAAGCATAAAATCCTTGGGAGGTACTGTAAAACGTAAGCATTGTACTAAAAAAAGGGGAAGAAGAATTTAGATGGCAAATCAATTGGTGCAGTTTATCTTTTACATAGAACACTGGATGGCAAAGAATGACTATACGATAACCCAGCACAACATGCGAAAATGATTATCGTTGATAAGCTTCTAATCTGCAATTGATGTTTGTTTGTTTGTTTGTTTTTCCCCCATTGTAAACGTGCAGGTAAAAACTCGTTTTTCTGGTTCGGCATATATCCGAGAATAACTATCATGGAGCCTGAACTCATAAGGGAGATATTAAACAAGCATGAGATCTATCACAAGATAAAGCTAAACACGAAGTTGCTCGTGACAGGGGTTCTATTTTGTGAAGGTGAAAAGTGGGCTAAGCACAGGAGAATTCTAAGCCCTGCTTTCCACATTGAGAAGTTAAAGGTAACTCATAAGTTTCAAAGTGATGTGTAATACGAATTGATTTTTGGTTATTCGAACACAGTGTTTCTTGTCAATATTGGTGTTACAGTATACACTTCCCTCAATGCAATTGAGCTGTGAATCAATGGTACGGAAATGGGAAGAGATGTTATCAAATGAAGAATCTGTTGAATTGGATGTCTGGCCTTTCATTGATCATATGAGTGGAGAAACGATCTCGAGAGCAGCGTTTGGCAGATCTTATGAAGAAGGAGTAGAGGTATTCGGTCTACAAAAAGAACAAACCATGCACGCATTTGATCAGTATCGATCAAAACTAAATCAGATTCCCGGCTGGAGGTAATATGGGCTTTCCTCATTTTAATTTGGCCTTGCAGACAAGACACGCTTTTCCATTATGTTTAAATGCAGACTCCGACTGTCTCGGGCCCTTTTCATAGTCACATCATTTCATGTCCATGTTATAAAGTTTCATGTCAATCGCATTCGTGCCTGGTGCTTTATCTCAGTCAGGAGGATGTGTTGCGTCACATTGCAATATAGCTAGATTATGCTTATTTGATAACCATGCTCACTCCTACATGAAGGTATCTGCCAACAAAGAGACTCAGAAGGATGAAGGAAATCCATAGAACAGTTCGAGCATTGATATTGAATTTGATTGAGCAAAGGAAGTCAAAAGCCGCTGAGGTTTCAAAAAAAGAAAGCAACAAGGACCTGCTGGGGTTACTTCTGGAGTCGAATGCGAAAGAAGCAGAAGGATCAACAGGACATGGAATTTCCAAGGGCTTGTCAATGGAAGAGGTCGTCGAGGAGGTCAAGCTATTCTACTTGGCTGGGCAGGACACGACGGCGTCATCCCTTGTTTGGGCAATGATCATGTTAAGCCAGCATCAAGATTGGCAACAACGCGCTAGGGACGAGGTTTTCAAATTGTTCGGAACCTCCACACCACATTTTGATGGACTCAGTCGTCTTAAAATAGTAAGTTTAGACTATCATCTGGATGCAAATTGGAAAACGCTTGGTTAATTTGAACTAGTCCAGAATGTTATACACTACATAGATTTGTCCTGTAAGGTAGCTTGTGGATGAACCAGTCCCTTGGAGATTTTTCGAATAGTATTCTGAATGTTAAACTGTAGATATGAGAATTGTGTCATGTATATTATCCTAGCCTGAGTACATATCTTCGCTCTATTGCAGGTGACGATGATCATAAACGAGGTGCTGCGACTGTATCCAGTTGTGGCAGGTCTTGTTCGATCTATTGACGAGCCAACCAAACTGAAAGATATAACTTTGCTGCCCGGAATGACGCTTAACCTACCGGTAATCTTTGTCCACAGGGACCCTGAGATATGGGGCGACGATGCCCATGAGTTCAATCCAGAGCGATTTTCAGGAGGTTCATCAAGAATCCCAGGCTCGTTCTTTCCGTTTGGTGGCGGTTCTCGCTTGTGCATTGGACAAAACTTTGCTATGCTCGAGTTGAAGATGGCGTTGGCGATGATTCTGCAACGCTTCTCATTTCGTCTGTCTCCAACTTACAGTCATGCTCCTAGGGTTTCGGTTAGCTTGGAGCCCCAGTTTGGTGCTCATCTCATCTTGAGGAAGCTCCAGAGTTGAAATAGTATAGCATATGATGCTTAGGTTTTAGTTTTACTGTTTTCACATTGACGTTGCTTGCTTATGTACTTTTTTTTTTTGATAATAATTGTTATTTTCCACCATTAAGAAGTGGAGTTGTAAATTATGTTTACAATCTTATAAATATTCACGGATGAAACGAATTGACGCACACTACACACAATCACACACATGATATGGAAAGAGAAAGAGGAACAGGAAGACTTTTCTGCGAGAAAATTGAGCAAAACCCATAATCATTAGGGGTGAGCATGGTAGGATTCGGTTCGGAATCGACTATTTTCCGACTCATCCCAAGGTTTTTCGGTTTATTGGATTCATCAGTACGAAAAACCCTATATATTCGATTCTTTTGATACATCTACGCATATAAATTAAAAAGAAGACCTACGAATATAAGACTTTACAAACTTCAACCTTTGAATTCATAAGTGGAGTCTATAGCAACTAAAAGAGTTTCAAGAAATAAACATGACTAATAAATAAATAAAATAAAATAAAATAAACAATGTAAGCCTTGACATATTATGTTAAATATGTTGAACCTGTCATACCTCACAAACAACAACTGCATACAAGGTTAAAATAAGCCAAACTCTAGCGGTAGTAGCATCCGAGTATATAGAAGCAACTTCATCTTCAATTACCTTATTAGTATGCATATACAAACAACTTTAATGAACTAACATTAGTATCAACTATACATAATATCATCACTAATGTATATATCTATATATCTATATTATAAATTCAGATACGATACCATGGTATCTCACTCCATGATATCTCATGATATGTCATCCCTAATATATTTAATGATCATCAATCAGTATGAAAAAAAATAACAACTTTTCGTATTATTTTTTTTATAGTTTATAGATATTATTAAACCCTTTAAATATGTCATGACAAAAAAAAAAAATAATTGTCCCAAGTTTTGTCGTTAGTGTTAATTATCGTGAGAAAATGATAACGATTAAAAATACTTTACTTCAAAAATCAAGAACTTTTGTCAAAAAAAAAAAAAAAGTTTTTATATCACTTACTATAACAATTTGATGTAATTCATGGAGTGATTCCAATAATCTAAAAAATATCATAACTTCAATAAAAAAAAAGAAAAAATTGGAGTAAAATCAAGGACAAAAAAAAAAGATTTTAAAGATGTTATGGGATGCGGTTTGTGAATATCGGGATAATTTCATGTAGATTATATTATAAAAAAATGTATATTTATATTATTTAATCAAAAAAAATTTTACGAAAATATTTGACAACATTATCAAATAATTTTTTAATAATATAGAAGTTAATTTAATAATAATATTATTTGTACTTTGATGTTGTCACATACAAATGATTGATCTCGGATAAATAAATAAAAAAGTCAACTTTCTACTTTACAGTATTTGAAAATTCATTCAAAAGAAAAAAAATCATCTTTTTTTTTTCGATATTATGGATATATGATTAGATGAAAATATGATCATTCATTATGATATAAAAGCCACCTCTACTTTGTGAAAACTTTTTATAGCAAGATTAAACAAAAAATTATCATGGATTGTATATATTTCGAGAATCAATATCATCGATAAAATCAAAATAATTTCAAAAACATCCAATAATATATATATATATAGCAAAAAATAAAAAATAAAATATTGAAGATATCAAGATAAATAGTTCTAATAAATACTCCTAACCAATAATCAATTTATGAATAATTAATCTTTTATTAGATTATGATATTTTCTATACATCGCGGGTAGCATATTAGTTATAATTAATAATAACTAATTATACAATACTATCGCATGATAAATGGATCGGTCCGATACGGGGTAACTCGATATGGCTCCTACAAGTTTTTCGTACCTTACCGAAAGTTCTGTACTCTCACTCGAGAATTCTCATCCCTATCAAATTGTCTTGCTTGATACAAGTTCGGTCTGGTCGAGTTGTTTTTCAGTTTTTGATTCGATACAGTCCAAAGAAAAATTTTTGCACACCCCTCATAACCATCATAAACCCAAATGGCTATCACTATAAAGAGAATCCGATATCAGATAAGCTCTCAGTAGTTACAATCTGATATCATACGACTATTTATCGAGAAAAACATGATCATTCATGAATCGGGTTCAAACCAAATAAAAACACATCCGGACCCGTCCGCTCAATAAGGTACGTAACCCCCATAATTGTTCCCGTGGGAGTCTTCTCCATATATAACAAAAACATAAATAAACCTATCATGAATAATAAAAGATCTAGATGAATATATGTCATAATACAAACAAATTTATATGTGTCAATTAGAAATCAACGATCAAGTCTAAAATATATAAAAAAAAATATGCATTGAGATGTGTGTTGAATTTGTGTGAAATTTGGTGAAGAAAAAATATTTTTTGGGTAATAGTGGAATTTACTATAACAGTTGTGATAAGAGATAATGAATGTATTGTAACAGATGATTATTTTTATATTTGTTTATGTAAAAGGATTACTAAATATGATATATTACATATATTTTGGGACGGTCCAAATAATCATTGCTTATATGATGAAACGAAGGGATTTTTTTTATTTTTTTTATAATGAGAACCAATTAATTGAAAGAGTCACAAACATCATTGTCTCAAAACATATTTATCACAACATTTTGATATTGACTAGTATTTCTTTCGTCTTATAAATTTTGTAACGTTTCTCTTTTCATATATTATTCTGTAAACGATTTGAGGGACATTTTACTCATTTAAATGACACGATTTATATTTTTTATTGATCTATATTATAATACATAACGTTTGTTATCATTAATATTTCACGATATTTTTTCAAAAAATAATATTTTATTATTTTATAATATTGATCAAATTTATATCAATTTACGTATCCAATCAAAATAATAAATATTATATAAAATAAAATTAATAATTTTTATTTTAGACTTATAAATTTACATATTTCACGACATAAATTATTATACAATTCACATCCAAAAGTTTGAAGTCGGACATCGTCATCCTCTCGTCCGCCTCTCTCCGCCGCCGGAGAAGGCCTCGCGGCGCCGCAGCCACTGGTCACGCTGCAATGTAAGCGCTCACTCTCAATCGACCGAGTACCTTTTCCATCGCATTCTGTCGATTTATTGTTTTGTTCGATTGATTGAGATTCGGAGGTCAAAGTTTCTGAGAATTGAGCGTCGAATTTTGGGAGTGAAAACCTAGTGGATTGAATGTGAGTGCAATGCAATTAATTAAGCCCTTTCAAATCCATTCGAACTCGAGTGGTTGTTGAAAGAAAACCAAGCTCCCAACCACTCGAATTATTTGACCAGCAGTTTAACTATTTGGACAAATAGGGTGTTACTCGTCCGTCTCATATAAATTACTCCTCTCGTTCCGAATTATATGTAATAGTTTGATCCGAAACGAGATTTTATATGAGAGTTAAATTTGATTAATATATTGTATTTTTTTTATAATGTTAGGAATTTATGTGAAAGTATGCAAAAAAAAATGAGAGAAGCTAGTGGAGTGTGGTGGAGTAGTGTGTTTAATTTAATATAAATTTGATTTTAAATATGAAAATAAAAGAAATATTATATATATTTTAGTGCGACCAAAAAAAAAGCGTAGCATTTAATATGGAATTGAGGGAATACGAAAAATTGATACGATTATTAATAAAATAATTGATTTTGTTGTTTTGGACAAAAATATCCTTGTGTGATGATAAGAAAAAGAGGAGAAGAATTGTGAATGGAGGGAGAGAGAAAATAATGATCAAGAAGATGATGTAGTATAAAGTATGGGTATTTTAGACTTTGTGACATTGAAAAGTGGTCATGTTATGATTTATGTAGGACGTTCATTTTTAGTAATGTGTCGTAATTTATCTGAAAGGGATGGAGTGTAACTTTACCGTTTGCTCATACTAACTCAAACGTTGTTGGCAATCTCCTTATGTTCGGCCTTGTTTCACCGTGGATGTTGAGACAAACTTGAACTTTTTTTGTGCGATATTCATGAAAATATGTGTTGAACAATGTCGTAGGTATTTGGGATGGAGGAAGCTGTACATCGCATGTAGACGAGGTTGACTGTCCAAGTACGACGTCAGATTGCGTAGAAGTGGTATGTTAAAGTCTCAAGTATTGGAACAATGTGAGCCAGTGGAATTGCTCCTTGCTGATATCTTATCTTATTTATCTAACCTTAGATTTGATGCAATTTCTACCATACGACTTGTTGAAGATGAACATTTGTCTGTGGTCTATGATGATGTGTTGCTATGCAGCAGATTCATCAGTCAACACTGAAAATGATACTTCCTCCCTCCCAAAGTTTTTGGGACATCTTGACTTGGCACAACAATTTAGGAGTGTGTTGAACCTATATCAAATGCGAATAGTTTGGGTAAAAGAAGGCGACAAGGACCTGTTGGAATCAAACCGCAAAAGAATATCAACAGGAAGTGGAAGTTCCAAGGGCATGCCAATGGAAGATGGGGTGGACAGGACACGACTGCATCTACGACAGAATGAAAGCAATGTTGACAAGGGGAGCTGCACCTTGGTAATATCTTATCTTATTTTATTTAACCTTAAATTGAATACCCAGTTTGCCCCATGCATTGCTAACGGATCAATTAATCAACATTTGAAGAAGGAAAATAAATAAATAAATAAAGTGTATAGCAGTCAAACGTTATGGGGAAGGGAAATAGTTTGTTCGTAGATCTCTTGTTATGCATAGTTGTCCTTTTCTCTCCTAATATTCAGAATTGCACTTGGATTTACATAGGTAGGCATGGTTGGCATGATTTCCATTTACTTATTTGTTTAAGAAAAATGAAGAAATTTTGTGCTCCTATGCTAATTCAAAACAATTATTTGTCGTAGATCAGAATATCTTTCTATTTCTTGTTGATTAACTTATTATCTGAGCACATCAAGTGAACTAATTATGTTAGCGTCAAATGAATAAGATATCATGCCCTGTTTATCAGAGGACTCATCTGCTGCAAGCTTGCAACTGTAGTTTTGACTTTTGAGAAAAAGGTTAACACTATATCATTTTATGCTTAACTTTTTCAATCCTGGTACTATAAACTAAGGAGATTGAGTCTCGGGTGTCTACTTTTCAATTTTGTCTTGATCTTGACAGCGGTGATGTTTAGTTTTTTCTGTCAGTTATATTACTTGTACAACATATATGTGTTATATTCATCTTGATGTACAACATTATTTTTATGAATGTGAGAAATTTTTATTGCATGATTTCATCATATCCTTAAAATTTGTTTCATTAGGCAATATGCTTATATATTTCGTTTCTGACTTGGTATTATACATGCACCTACATTTCTCTTACTACATACCATGGGTTTTGAGCTTTTGCTTTTTGTGTTCCTTGCTGCAGGCTTGCTGTATATATCATGGAAGGGGGTGAATGTATTATGGTTGACGCCAAAGAGGCTAGAGAAATGCCTGAGAGACCAGGGATTCACGGGCAATCCTTACCGTTTCTTGGTCGGCGACTTGATGGAATTTTCCAAGCTCATGCGGGAAGCATTGTCAAAACCCATCAAGCTCAACGGCCACCATGGTCCTCGTGGCCTCCCTATGGAGTATCAAACCCTTGAACGATATGGTAAGTTTGGCTCTTTGATATATTAGAATGATATTACTGGTAAGTTTTTTTTTTTTTTTTTGGTTAACTTTTGTCTTTGCTTGTTTATGTGTATATTTTTATTCCCTTTATCCCAAATTACATGCAATCATTTGACCTGATATGAAAATCTCTGTATGTGTTGAAATTTTTCGAATTTTTGTGAAATGTATATTTTTATAGTGATAGCGAGATTTATTATAATAGTTAAAAGAGGGTGTAGTGATGTGTACTATAAAGAGGATCCTGATTCCTTCCAGAAGTGAAACCCTGTTTTTAGATTAAAAGTTTGCCCATTGAGGAGATGTTGTAAGCATTTTGGAATAGTCCAAATAAAAGTGTTGTATGTATTATATGGCAAAGGAAATAGTTATCATTTCTTCAGTAACTTAAGCGTTCCTTGTTCAGGTGTAACTTTGATAGAAGGCGCATGATGTATCTTAAGAGGATGTACCGTTCCTTTACAACCTCATGAGATTCTGGTAGCTGGGTCCAGAATTCATCGAACTTGAAGGGTTGAGGACAAGATACGGTTTGAAGTTCAGTATTCTCAGTATAGGACAGTGGTCCGAAGCTAGTTTAGTAAGGTGAGAGAAAGAGTGAAATTCAGGACACTACCAGAAACCCCGCAAAACATGCAAATTGATCATTATCTGAAAAGCATTATAAACCGTGACTGATATTTAATCTGGAGATTGAATGTTCGTTTGTCCATTGCAAAAGTGCAGGTAAGAAGTCATTTTTCTGGTTCGGTGTAACTCCAAGGATTACCAT
>JAOVYX010003210.1:0-11141 GCA_035668315.1 Drosera spatulata
ATCGGGTTATAAGTAACAAGATTTGACATTGGGATCGAGATCGGGGATGATTGTTGTGTGATTATCTTGTTATGTTTGAAATGGATGGTAGAATATAGTTCACGACTATTAGTACCCTCTCAGGAAATAAATGAAGATGATCCTTAAATGGTTGAATAAAAAGGACACGAAAACGTAGAGTTTTGTGATGTAAACGAATGAAAAATAAATAAAACAACATAAGAGTCCTTGAGTTGTGAAGGTAGAGCATTGCGCGTGTCTTTTGGATCCGTGGAATCGTTGGTCATTTTTTATAAAATATTATGAAGGTTGAGCATGGTGTCTCTTCTTGGGTTTGTTGTGACCATTGTCATATTCTTTGAGATGTTGTAATAACAAAGGTTGAGCTTGACGTCCCTTCTTGGATTTATAAGAATCGTTCGTTGTTCTTTAATATCCTTTATGGGTTTGGATTGAGTCAGTGTACTCCAATGGTTTATTTCTCAAGTCATCATCACAGGTGAGGAAACGACTAGTTAGGAAGGGGACTGCAGCATATTCGTCCCCTTCGCATGCAGCATTGTACATGAGGCCGTTTGTGGTTGATATCACGGGTGACGCTCTATAAGGAAGACCTTCTCAATGTTGGTATCCAGAGTCTCATTGAAAGCACACAAGAGGTGCGACGTTTGAAAAATACGAGATGTGAATTGAATGGAAAGAAAATGTGATTCGTGATATAGTCCGGGTGATTATTGACGTTCTATCTCTATACTCTGAGTTTGTCATATCTTTTGGAGTTTGTCTTTCTAGTCGAGTCACAGACTTGTGGTAATAAAAAGGAAAAGACATAAAAAGATATGAAAACGTATAAATGAAAGTACTATTTGATATGACGACCATATTTTTGAAGAATATTAAAATATTTTATTGGGATTTACCGATTCGTCATAGTCGAGAGAGTGCCCTGTATATGAAATGTATATACTCTAGGTTGCTGAGCTTTATAGTCATGGGTTATGTATTTCAATTTCTGCAGGTAATTTATAGGTTGACTATGCACTGTCATAGTTAGGGTGAGGTTGCATGCATATAAATGACTCACCTATTTTTGGACATAATGTAATAAGTACTTGTTTATTTGAGATAAATTATAACTAATGTTATAGTATTTGACGTACTGGAAGCTATTAGGAGCTACTCGAAGCAAACATGCAATTTTGTAAACTTAACCTCATTACTCTAAATTATATAAAGTAATTACTCGGTTAGTTAGTTCTTTATCTTCTATATCTCTAAATCCGTTTGGGTTACTTGGTCTTGTCACGAATTAGATCCGTGAAGACATAATGTCCACGTGTCATCCGACGCACACGTTACATTATCACAGGTTGAGGTCTCGTATTTTTAATTTCTATGCAACATTCAGAAGCTTTTATGTTCGTGAATTGTGATCAAACAACGGTAAAGATGCGAAGACAATGCTTTTTATAAATCAGTGTTCTTACTTTGCGATGCTAATATACTTTCTATGTTCTACTTTCTATGTTCTCACAAGCTATTCTGATATTATGTAGAAAAAATTAGTTATATCAAAAGTTGAAACTGATGATAGAAGATCTATAATGAATCTTAACAATTTGTATAGTCTTAACAAGTAAATGTCATACATCATGTATGGGATATTGATTTGCTATTTAGTTCCATTCGAGCTTCCAAAATGATGCGACGAGTTTGTTCTCAATTAACAAATTGCAAACCATATTTTGGAGCTCTAAATTCTTTTAGATATATAGAAACAATGGGGACTTCTCAAAATTTGTAGCTATCCCATCTTTTCACACGAAAAACTTGGGGTTTCTTTCGGTGACAATTAGTTGTGTGGCTCGGCCATGAACTTGTGAGTGTTCGATATTTTATAACCATTTTACGTATTATGTTTGTTCAAAATAAAAAGAATAGAAATAAAAAAGACAATTTAACTAAAGAATACTTTTCTAACACCTCATGTCGCATTATGAATAATTTTCTAACACCTCATGACATTGACCTAACACAGATTAGCATCATATCATGCTCAAATTCATATGATTATAGGTTAACCAAAAAGAAATGCCATTAACATATGAACTTGCTACAAACATTAATCAAAAGAGAATGGCTTGACTTCATACATACTTCTCCCATGTACTAAGGTGATCAATCGTAACATAGAATAAGTAATTACGGATAAATCAACACAAATAAGTAACTAGCATCATATCATGCTCATATTCATATGATTATAGGTTAACCAAAAGGGAATGCCATTAACATATGAACTTGCTACAAACATTAACCAAAAGAGAATGGTTTGACTTCATACATACTTCTCCCATGTACTAAGGTGATCAATCGTAATACATAGAATAAGTAATTACGGATAAATCAACACATAAACATGATACCATAAACTTTGAACATGAAATGATTGACTTCAGGAATCACTATCTCATAAAAATCAATGAAAGAATTCAAACTATTATGCCATCATAGAGTCTTACGCTACCATAGTCATGAATGAAGATGATATATTCAACAAACAATCGAAAAAAAATCCTTACTACGCAACTACCGATAGAGTATAAATGTTCTGTTCGATCATTATCGGTGCGGATTGTAATCGGCTGTGTTTGTAAATCAATTATCAAAACCCTGTTTTCTTATTCTTTTTCTACTTTTTCTCTAGTTCTTCCACATTCTTTTTGGAGTTTTACCTCAAGCTCTCGATTCTCCTCTTCGCAACTCCATTCTCTTTCCCATAATTCTTTTCTTCTCTTCGATTTTGGCACGTACCAGTTTTCTTTGTCCTTCCTCCAAATTTGATGTTCTGTTCAAAACACCGTCGAAATTCGAGCAAACATCAAGTTCTCAAATTACGCATAAGAACGAAAGCAACAAGCTGCTCCAAGCGACTAACGAAACCATACTATGTGATATGCATCTGTTTTCACAGATGCATGATAACCAGTATATAATCAGACGTCTTCAAGCAACCAAAACCTCACATGAAACAGCATCGTGGTTAGAATAGCAGCCGATCAAAGAGATGGTGAACATGAAACTGTTTACTACTTGTACAACGTTCCACAAAATTTCGTATTTCGCCAAGGTTGCCTTCATTAGCTTTAAAATTGAAGGACAAAACCATGGATAAGAAAAAGGCCGGATTCTGTTTTCAGCTCTTGAAGGCGGCAAGTTTGAGCATTACAACGTTCCATTTCCACTCAAAACCTCTTCAAACGTACGGTTAATGTTTAGTATTTTATTTACCGCATCATACACCTGATGTCATGTTGTCACTCACTAATGAGAATGAGATGATCCCCGTCTCTGATGAGCTCTATATCTTCGATTTCAGCACCATCTTCAGTTAAAATCTTGGTTGGATTACAGTCAAACTTTTTGGCACCAATCTCCAGCAATTCTTGAAGAGAATCTGGTAGAAAGACGAGCTTTGACGATTCATTCTTTTCTGGGAACTTGAGTATCACTCGCGGAGGTTGGCAGCTCAAAACCGGAGAGTTGAAGCTGCTTGCATCTGGCGTAATGTTTGTCTCACCTGTAGAATTCGACAGTGGCACTTCAACGATTACCAATCCAAGCAAGTTTAGAACATGCTCAACAGTCGAAACCCAAAGTTAAATGACTATAAAGTACAAACAAAGGTGGCTAGGTTACAAATGTGACCATAATCTGGAGCTCTTGTTTAAATATACTTCTCGACATCATAGCAAAACAGTGACCACAGATAATGATTATGAATTCCAACGCTTTCATCTATTCAGCTCAAGTTCTAATGCTTTCTTGACATTTTTTGGGCATTGAATCACAAAGTTCAGGTTTTAAACGCAGGATGGTTTCATTAACAAAACAATAAGTTGGCAAGGTTCATTATCGGCATTCTTACCTCTTGCAGCAGCAGACATGACACCAAACAAAGAATTCTTGAAGGCATTACCCCGTCGTCTCCTGTTCTTCTTGGCCCAACTTCCCTGATTTCCGCATACGCTACCATCCCTAGCAGCTTCTGTCTTTATCCTTCCGAGTTGTGGGATGCCATCCCCAGGGACCATGAAAACGGGCTGCTTACTTAACTCTTCCTTGGCCTGGAACAACATTTTTATCTCTTCGTTGCCATGATAATCAGCCAAGGACCTCGGTGTCCAGCCATGAGCATCTGGCTTATCAATGTCAGCACCATGTCTCAGGAGGAACTTGACCATGTCGATATTCCCCAGAGAAACAGCTGTATGAAGAGCCGTAGCTCCTGTGCACTTGGGTGACGATATGTCTCCACCATATCGAACAATATCCTTGAGCAGCTCTACGTCATTTTGTTCCACTGCATAGCAGGCATATTGACCAACATCGCCAGCAGAAAGTATAGCGCCATTACTCACGAGAAGTTCGATCACCAACTTGTGCCTCCCTACTATGGCGTCCCACAGAGGTACACTACCTTCTGTGTCTGTAAAAAATTCAAAGACGGGTCAAATAACACATTTCTTAACCCATGATACTACTTTGCTGGAAGTAGTAGTATCGAATAAACATGAATAAGATGAACAGATTTGCTAAGAAACTACTCCGAACCAAGAACCAAAACAGGATGCAGAAGAATACAAAGATAACAAAGAAATCAGAAGAAAAAAAATCCTTGATGCACACGTATTCAGACTGATGCTTTTGTCAGAAATAGCCTAGTGCATTCATTTAATGGCCTTTTACTGAAGCAAATTTGTCAGAAATAGCAAAGTTCGTGTAAAGAAACCAGCTGCTAGCAGTAGAAGACGCATATGATAAGTGTACCCTCGTTAAGCTTGACACATGATGTCTCGCGCTTGGACGCTTCAGCGAGCGCGAGGCGACTGAGACAAAGCAAGCGATGTTACCTTTGAAACATCCAAGGGCCAAACGAGCAGCGAAGCATGATCCTTGTGATAATTCGAGATGGACAAAGCAAGACGTTTGATGGCGACAAGCCTCGCTTGATTCTTAACCTTAGATGACAAAACTGGACTAGATGAGGAAGGGGTATGGCTGTTCCTATTAAGTCGAGTTTTGTATGTTATCTATATTATATGGGAGAAATAAAAATGCCTTGAAACGCAAGCGTGAGTCCCTAACCCTCAATGTCCCCCTTAGCGTTGGGCATGTCTATGGTGTGATGGTGGCCTTAAACAACGGTGGGAAGGAAATGAACCTCGGTTTGATGGTGACCGAGGAACGCTCGAATCATGCTTGGCTGTGGTGGCCAAGAAACGAGACAGGATGCTAAGTCGGATGATCAATGTGGCTGAACGTGTTTAGCCAAATGCTTGGACCGTGGGGTGGTAGTGTCAAGCGAGACCCTTGACGATGGGATTGAATCACGTTGGAACCTTGAAGGGAATGCAAGCAAACCAGGAAGTATGAGCTGGGAACGTTTCCGTGGGAAGAAACAAGTCTCAGGAGGCGACAGTTATGTTCCAGAGCAGTTGGAGCGGTTGGCCTTGTTCCTGAGGAGTTTGGTATGTCCCTGGGGTTGTGTTGATTCATGGAAAGCTGTGTTTATTGACTTGTAACTGCCTTTACCAGAGCTTGTATATAAGGCTACGAATTTGTTATGTATTGTACATAGAGTGAGGATCATTGTCTTGTGGCAGAGTGCAAACACAGGTCGGTAAACAAGTCTGTAAACCTAGGCTTAAAGGGTTCTTTGTTGTAAAACGAGTTTGCAATAAAGTTGGTATTGTTTCCTATAATTCGTGTGTGCTTTGGTTCGTTTGTGACTTGTTGTGATTCTTGAAAAGGTAGGCTGACTGGTTCGCAAGAATCAGGCCGTGCAGGATCGAAAATTCGTTAAGCAAACAAGTGAAAAATTTGACCCTGTGACTATCAAAGCCATTGTTTTGGGGAGAACGTGACAAAGTTTCTGCAATCATGGTGACAACTGCAGAACTTGGGGTTCGTGTGACCGCGATCGAGGAGTTCGAGGTAGGGAGGCACAAGTTGGTGATCGAATAAACATGAATAAGATGAACAGATTTGTTAAGAAACTACTCCCAAACAAGAACCAAAACAAGATGCAGAAGAATACAAAGATAACAAAGAAATAAGAAGAAAAAAAAAATCCTTGATGCACACGTATTCATACAATGATGCTTTTGTCAGAAATAGCCTAGTGCATTCATTTAATGGCCTTTTACTGAAAGTCAGAAATAGAAGCAAATTTGTCAGAAATAGCAAAGTTCATGTAAAGAAACCAGCTGCTAGCAGTAGAAGACGCATATATGATAAGCATGGTTATCAGTATGGGGTATACACGTCCGGACACCAAGGGCAGGACGAGCCCCTGCCTTTTTGTTGAACGCATCAGAGTTCATCTCGTAGAAAGCTTGCATGTCCTCTTTGCTGCCTCGGTCATCTTAGATGCCTTGGTGAACCTTAGAATTCTAGGTACTCATTTAGTCATGTATTTCTTGACAGCATCGAGATATGTTTCTAAAACAAGCGTTAAATAAATTAGGAAGGAAAAATTGCTGCCTCGGTCATCTTAGATGCCTTGGTGAACCTTAGAATTCTAGGTACTCATTTAGTCATGTATTTCTTGACAGCATCGAGATATGTTTCTAAAACAAGCCTTAGATAAATTAGGAAGGAAAAATTGCATATAACCCTGTCAAACTATCATTCAGATGCACTTAACCCTCCTTATCAATTAAAATGTGCACTTTCACCCTCTCCGTCAAAGAAGTGAAGTGCAAATGTTTCATTTACATTAAAATTGACTTTCACGTGACTAAGACCTTGTTTGACTCTATTTTTTTGGTTTGAAAAAAAAAGACATAATCTCGTCAAACTATCATTCGGATGCATTTAACCTCCTCATCTCTTAAACTTTGCACTTTTACCCCCGTCCATTTTTTCACAAACCAATGCCCCCTAACACAGT
This sequence comes from Drosera spatulata, assembly GCA_035668315.1. Lineage (NCBI taxonomy): Eukaryota > Viridiplantae > Streptophyta > Magnoliopsida > Caryophyllales > Droseraceae > Drosera > Drosera spatulata. Next base: position 6,956 of record JAOVYX010003210.1, read on the forward strand.
CAATCATAAGTTTATTTTTTGTTTTTTCACCCAGATGCCCCCAATGAGTCCTCTAATACACAAACCAATCCCCAAACACATGAAACCCTAAAGCTTCAACTTTTCATTTCTTCTTCCATTTCCAGATTGGCATCTCGTTTTAATCTCTACAACACACAATCTCAAAAGAGATCCTAAAACCCTCTAATTTCTCAATCCAATCCAAATTTCTCGCATTCTAACCCATCGTCGTCCTCCTCTTTCTCGTACGACATTCATAATCAGATTGATTTCTTCATCGAATGCAATCAAGCTCTCATTCTCAAAGATCAAGAAAAAACAAACCAATTTTCCCCTTGTCTCAAAACTATCAAAAATCCAAGCTTCAACAGTCCATTTAGGTATCCCATTTCGCCGTTTTCACGGTCATACAAATCTTTCTTGAATGCTTACCCTTCTCTGTTAATGGGATTCGAGCAAACATGCAGTTCTTGTTCTTGTTGTTGATGACAAAAGGGATTTGAGCTGGTTCGGGTTGTTCCGTTTTTGTAGGATCGTTGGTGTTTTGGATTGATTAGTCAACTGGGTTGTCGACTCATATGAAGAATTGAAATGGGTTGGTGTTTGATTTCGATTTGCACTGTGAAATAGGTTGTCCCTCCCCAATCTGATGAGAATACAACTCGTTGTCTATGTCAAACAGATCCCAGGAACACCACTTAAACAACACGCGATTGCCTTCCCCCAAGCTAGATCCCAGGAATTTGTTGCAAATCTCACGACTTGCTCATCACAGATACGGTTTTCTCTCTTCCTAAGCTTTTTGGTAGGTGTTGAGAAAAAGATAGATATGTATTTAATAGCATGGAGGGTAGGATAGTCTTTTTCAAACTTATGATTAACTGTGTTGGGTCAAATGGACGGAGGGGGGTAAAAACGCAAATTTTATCGGATAAGAACAAGTCCGATGAAACATGTAAATGAATTGTTATAGTTAAAATATAATAATAGTTTAAAAAAAAATTCACTCTAGTGGTTGATTTTTTCATTGTTAAAATTTGACTGTTGTCAAATTGATTATCATATTTGATCATGAAAATAGCATTTGCTATTTTATGTCCAATTCAACAAACTAGGAGTGAAACCCAAAAAATAAATATAAAAAATAAACAAGCATACGTGGCACTTTTCTAACCATTGATTTATCCAAAATGTTAATATATAACATGATTCCATTGGAAGAGCATAGCTATATTTTAACAAATTTTAACTATTCATCTTCAAAATATGACTATGTCTATATAAAAATAACACAAGGGGTTAAGTGCACTTGTGTGATAGTTTGACAAGGTTATATATCATTTGTCCGGAAAGGGAAAATGAAAAAGATAAGATTAATTTACCTCATGTAACTGGATAAAGCTCATGGTTTTTTTTTTTTTTTTTTTTTCCCTTTTTGTTACTAAAGAGAACAAGACACCGCGTGGTACAACTGAAGGAAAGAATCCAACACGCAAGCAATAGAGTTGATCACAAACCTTTGACATTTGGATCCGCTCCATATTCAAGAAGGATGGCCACACAACTATCCTTTCCACGGGCCGCAGCAACATGCTTTAGTAAGATAGCAGACAAAGATGTGAGCCTGCAGCACAAAGCCAGAACAAATCTAGGAGAAAAACAAAAATGTCATTGACACAGACGAACCACAGCAGTTCTTCCATTGCTATCCAACTCATTTGGATCCGCTCCTTTTTTCAGTAATTGTTGCAACAACGGTTCATCGCCACGAGATGCGGCAAAGCACAAACTGAGAGGTAAGTCCATTCTTCCACGGGCTAGCATGGTCTCAACGTCCTTGAGAACGGATTGCATCAAAGGGTCATTCTGCTCCTTCAGATGCTGTACAAAAACCAGAAAAAAGCATAAGTATTGCCGCCACAAAAAAGGATATTACAAGCTTACAAATAAGCAGTTGTCCCTCTTCCTTGCAGAAAATAGATTCAGCAATTAGTTTTTCTGTCATCACGTGGAAGGAGAAGAGTTCATCATTCAGACTAGTAAAAATCCATAAGAACAATATGTTCACAGTTCACAGAAAACAGGAAATTACAAAGGTTATTCACAGTACAGGTCCAAACCTCTAGAAGGTTATTCATGATAATTGCCCCGTCTCCAACATTTGCCTGAACAAGACTCAAGAGAGCAGGGCGATTCAAACGCAATAACTGGCACAATCTTTTGGTACGAACAGTGAAGAGCTGCGGCCTGTAACAGAGAACACTAATCTCACCACATACGTCTCCGGTCTTTGCCTCTCCAACAACCTAGAAATATTTGTTGGAGCATTGGAATCCTTAGTAAGCATGTTTCACTGAAACTTATGGCATATACACATGTACACATCGACAAACCACGCTGAGAAGTGGTAAATGGTAACGCAATACTGACGTCATAAACTTGCCTGCTCTGCTCCATTTCTGAGTACAATAAATTCCTGCAAGCAAAGTTCAGGTCCCGTCAACAACTTATTTTGATATATGAAATAGATAAGGCCAGTGTTAGTGAGTAAAAGATGACCACGGGTACCAATTCGATGATGCACAAAATTTTAATCACTATGTCCATACCATGTAGCCTACTCATATAAGCCAAAGTTTTCATACATGGACATACTAATCTTACCACAGCACCAGTAACAAGTACATATAAGTCAGTAGGCGCCTCATTCTGCAAGATCACATCTTCTTTAGGAGCGAAGTACTCAGCTTTCATCTCTGTAACCTGTAACAACAAAGTAAAATAAGCTAAATCTCAGTCTCAAGAACTAAAAAAAAGGGTATAGTTCCTTTTTCTATGTATACAAGTAAATCATAATAGACCAGACACATGGTTCATTTTTCCAACACATGCAAAAGTTCCATGACCAAGAAAAAAATAGAACAGAAGGTAAAGCACTCTGAGGATACTATATTGAGTCAGCAGAGCAAAATAAGAGTTAAAGAGGAAGGGGACACAAACAAATCTGACAGAAATTAAGGTCCTAACTGAAATATCCTACAAAAGCATTACTGAAACCCATTGCGGTTAATAAAACAAGAGCTATATAGCCGTTAACTAGGAGTCTAGAATATGTTCGGAAAGTCTGAAGAAATACCTCAGAGTTCACACCACATTTGACTGCACTATGCATACAGGCAAGTTAATAATAAAGATTTACAAACAATAGATGAGTTAATCATGTCATATTCCTTGCATAAATCTAAATAGTAAATGTCCAGTTAGGTGAACAAAAGCCAAAAATAATATAAAACACGATGAACAAGGGATGAAAAACGAACCAGCTGGAAAAGCAAGTCATTTGAGACTCCACGGAAGAGATACACTTGGTCGAGCAGAGTATAAAAGAGATAATGTGAAATACTAGATCTTATGGCTTTGGGAAGCGAGTCAAGAATTTCCTGCTGTTGCACTCCTTCCGTGTTAGTCCTGTGCTTCAAAGATAGATGAGCAAGCATTTGTTCTTCCAGGCGAACAGGGAGTCGGTTCCTATGAGCAAAACTTGAGGCAGCTTGAATTGAATCCCTCTGTTTATAATACAATGGAAAAAAAAAAAAAAAAAGGCAAGCAATGACATAAAATGAGTCATTAACTATATAACAAAGCAACCAACCAAGGTTAAAGGTCAGACTCCAGAAACCTAAATCATGGAAAGATGCAATAGGAAATACTCAAGCAAAAGCTTGGAAGTAAATACCAGTTCATGCATTTAAGTTACCAACATCCTATGCTCTATATGCTACATCGATCAAATAGGAGGTGTAGAACTCAATAATAAAATTCATTAAGATTTTGATTCGATCACTTTCTCCAGTTGAAAATTCACAGTTCATTGCTACTTTCCAGGATTAAGGAACGGATGTTAGAGATGAGCTTGTGGGAAGAAATATCTGTGCAATAGAAGTTTGAGTGCTTCTCCTGACTCCTGGTTTGTAAAGAACGAACTTGCTTCGCACACAGAACATTTTCCAGCAGGAAAGAGCATTAAGGAAATTGTGGAATTAACAAGGAGCACAGCATACAGAGGTATAATAAATGGTTTCAAATAGATTAAGCTGTTGTTAAGTGACAGAGTTGTTTTATGCCAAAATGTGCCCCTTCCAAACCACAAACTGGAAGAGCTCATGTCAAGCACAACGACGCAAAT
>JAOVYX010003211.1:0-11141 GCA_035668315.1 Drosera spatulata
ATATATGATGTTTTAGTTATATTTTGATATCGAATTATGAAAATAGGATTTTAATCCTGAATCGAAATTGATGTCAAAATAAAATTGAGATAAACTTGATTCCAAATTTAACATCAGATATAAGTGTAGTTATAATTATCACGTCAATGTTTTGTTTATTTTTTCAATTATCTATATTTAAGTTAGATTAATTCATCAATGAATACATAATTGAGTTTGAATTAATCTCATTTTATTTTAAAATACAATCAAATATTGGAACAATAGTTGTATAATTGATATCAAAATTATTTTTTGATATCAAATTATAGCAATAAGTGCACCTATTTTAGGTTCATGATTGAACTTACTCTTACTATAGATGGGGCACGGTCGACCCGCCCCGGGCTTTGATGGGCCTCAACGAGCTTTTTCCCATATGATAAGGGTTCGATCTCAGCCCAAACCCTTATCCAAAGCCCGACAATTTATAATATGAAAATTTGATATTTAAGATGTTTTTCAATAATAGATAACGATGTTTGATGAATCGAGATCGACTTTCGTAAAAAATATATAAAATGCCAATAAAAATGTTAAACGATTTTGATTTTGTTATGACTGATGACAATTTTACTAAAACATAATAATGTTATTATAAATATGGAGCGATTTTATTTAAAATTATTGGACTTTTATAGGGCCCTCAAAGGACCGGACTCTTTGAAAGTCCGAAGTTTAGAAAGAATGACCCAGACAGGGCTTTGTATAAAGTCCCTGGTCCTTGATCTTTATCCAAAGACCAAATGGGAAAGGGTCGGGGATCTAACTGGGCATTTGTCCACATCGATGGGGTAAATTCAAACCTCGCCAACAGGCGGGACCCATGTTTTGTGACAAATTCAAACAGCCAGGGAACAATTTGCATGTTCTTAATTTCTCCATTCAGCAAAAATTTTGTCCATTTTGGGCTCACAGATTTGTTCACCCTTAAAAAAGAGAAAAGATTTGTTCACTTGTTGCAGCTTTCCCTTCCTAGAGGGAAAACTCAAATGCCCATCTATCATGTCCTCTTCTAGTAGTATTATTATGCTTGGGCTAAATTACCCTTGCTAAGAAAAACAACACGAATGCATCTGAATTCAAGTCGAGTCAGATCTTTTGTGGTAACAGAGTAGTTAGACTATAGTCTGGATTGAGGACCATTAGGAATCAGGCTTAGCGAGTAAGGTGGTTAAGGTGGTCAAAGACTGGAAGCATAGTTATCGGATATTGTAACCCTTGAGCTTGTTTTCTCGGTAGTTTTCTACGTACTACCACCTACTGCGGAGCATTTCTAGTAACTCTAGTTCAGATAATTTTTTTGAAATACTAGTTCAGATTATTTTGATAACACGATGATGAAGGAAAATATGACTGATGAATTGTATACAATATGATAGGGTTGCTGTATTGCGGTCTCATGGGGTCTATCGAGCGTTGCTGCAAATAATGTTCTTTGTGTGATATCAGCAATGTTCTATGTATGATATTTCATGATTGATCCTATAAGCATTGAAGAAGGGTTCTTGGCATATGCAGGTACGGTCGAACAGGAATCTACAAAGCGTTCATGTTCGGGAAACCAAGTGTGATAGTCACCTCGGCAGAAGCATGCAGAAGGGTACTAACCGATGACGATAACTTCAAGCCAGGATGGCCGAGTTCAACCATCGAGCTCATTGGAAAGAAGTCCTTCATCGCCATTTCATACGAAGAACACAAGCGCCTAAGGAAGCTCACGGCTGCTCCAATCAACGGTCACGAGGCATTGTCCACTTACATCCCCTATATCGAAGTGTGTGTCAAATGTGCTCTTCAAAAATGGGCTGAAATGGGAGAAATAGAGTTCCTGACAGAAGTTCGGAAACTGACCTTCCGTGTCATTGTTTACATCTTTATGAGCTCTGAGAGCGAGGAGGAGTTGGAGAGGGAGTACACAACACTCAACTATGGCGTTAGATCAATGGCCATCAACCTACCGGGATTTGCTTACCGAAAGGCACTCAAGTCCAGGAAGAAGCTAGTGGCCGTGTTTCAATCGGTCCTTGATGAGAGGAGAAAGAAAGGATGCGACCTGAAACAGAAGGACATGGTGGATGCTTTGATGGAGGTGGAAGACGACGAGGGTAGAAGATTGACTGATGAGGAGATCATCGACATATTGATCATGTACTTGAATGCAGGGCATGAGTCGTCTGGCCATACAATTATGTGGGCTACTGTCTTGCTAGAGCGACACCCTGAGATCCTGAAGAAAGCAAAGGTACATTTATATATGACAACTGACTAATCCAGTAGAGCAAACTCAAACGGATTGCCTAATTGCAGGAAGAGCAAGAGCTAATAGCTCGAAACAGGGCACCGGAACAGAAAGAGTTGACCCTAAAAGACATAAGAAAGATGGAGTATCTGTCCAAGGTACAATATTTTCTTCCTTCCGTCCCGGCTTCCTCTACATAGGTTTCCCCTCATGTAGTACTGAAACTGACTGAATTTCAATATTTTGAGAAGGTGATTGATGAAACACTTCGATGGCTGACGTTCTCATTCGTAGTGTTTCGAGAGGCAAAAGCTGATATCAATATCAATGGTCAGTTTCACTGTTCATTCATCTTTTATATGCATACGACATTCTTGGGTTTATATCAGAAGCGAATGGGTCTGTTCTGTATTCTCAGGTTATCTAATACCCAAAGGATGGAAAGTTTTGACATGGTTTAGAAGTGTTCATCATGATCCTGAAATCTATCCTGAGCCGATGCAGTTCGATCCTTCCAGATGGGATGTAAGTTCATACTTTATCGCACTCGTAAACAAGTCCGAGGAGATGGAAAGTTTGCATGTTTTACACACAGGACATGAGATAGACAACAAACATTTCTCTTTCTTTGACTTGTTAGATGACCTGAGGCCTGAGCTCTATAGAGAATACATATCATAAGTTCTCCAGTATTTTTTATGGTTCTTATATGGACGACCTGAAAGTGATTCGGGATATTGTGCAGGATTACACACCCAAAGTTGGAACCTACTATCCCTTTGGTGCAGGAAGTCGACTGTGTCCTGGGAATGACATGGCAAAACTGGAAATTTCAATCTTTCTTCACTATTTTCTCCTCGATTACAGGTCTGTTCCTCCTTTTCACTCCTCTCATTAGTAATCACAAAAAAAAGCAAAAAGGATTCAGCTACTAATATGAAAACATTCCATGAAAACCAACAGATATACTGCCATTCCCAGTTACCTAGCGAGAAAATGTCTTTCTTATACCAGAAAGTTATCTCGTGTTGAGGCATTTTTGTTTTGTTTGGACTTAGGCTTGAAAGGGCGAATCCTGATTGTCCGACGAGGTATTTGCCGCACAGAAGGCCGAAGGATAATTGTTTGGGGAGAGTCAGAAGAACTACAACTGATGAAGTGCGTCAAGAAAGGTTGAGGAAAGCTGAGGACTGAGCATGAAGATTAAGATATTTCATATAGATAATGTATTTCACCTAATCAGAAAAAGATTCATCTTGTACTAGGTCATTTATATGGTGAGATATCATATTACACCAGAATATTATTAATATAATTAATAAAGGGGGTCTTGTCTTCCTTTGCTATCTTCTAGAAGTTACATTCATGCATTAAAGCCTTTTTTTTTTTTTTTAACTCCGCTTGGTTAAGGAAAAAATTATAAGCTGCATAAAAGCAATTTCTTTCAATATATAAACATAAAAACTGAAAATTTTTGGGCAAAATGAATGAAGAGGGTTTGTTTCTGAAAATATGTTGTGTCTATGACAAAGAGGTTAGTAAGAGAACTTACAACACCGCCGGACAAAGACTACGCTCATTGTATCAGATTCCACTAACAGCATCAAGCCTTGTTATTAATAATCATCCAGGAGAATAGCTGAATCACGGTGCCATAAACAACAAGACGCTGCACGATGATTTGATTATTCCTGTTGAGAAAGGTGCAATGATTGATTTAGAATGATTATTAAGCGTCAATTGAAATGAATACGAGCAGCAAGAAGAAATTATATCAATCTTAGCATACCACTCCATAATTTATTCAGTCTCTGCAGTTTCTATGTTCGGGACTTCGGTTCTGCCAGTGCCAACACCACCCTGAAAACAGCGTAGTGATGATTCAAGCTTTTCTCTCCTTGAAGCCTCTGTACACTGCCTAATGCGCCAGCAGTTATGTTAGGAAAAGCATAAAATACACGCCTTACACGTTGATGGACGATTGCCATGGCACACCTGCAAGCAGAAATAATCAAATCAATCAAGACGATAGCTTAAGGTGGCCCTGTTCAAAGGATGTTGAAACCAAGTAAGAATAACATGGCTAGGAGTTCAACAGAAAAGACGGATAACTTGAGGAAGACATAGTAATTGAAAGAAAACCTATAATCAGGTGATGGACTCACATTATACAAGGCTCCCAAGCTAGGTACATATCATACCCAGTACACAGGTAGGGTCTATCTGCTTTAGAATCGGTATATTTTAGTGTACCATTCTCTTCTACAATAACCTGCCATAACAAAATCCACGCTTTACATTGAAGCTAAACCAATGCACTCGATTTGAAACCGGAAGGGGGATAAAGAACAGGTGGTTGCTGAGGGGAAAGATAGAGTCATCCAGTCTAACCTTAGCAGAATCAGTTTTTTGTTTCTTGGGTGGTGAAGGAGCAGAAACCTGAAGGGCACTCGACCAGATATACTCATTAGCGCTTTTCATATCTGGGAAAAGTTGCATATCCCTGGCTGCAGAGTCTTCAATAGCCACCATAGCAGCATGTCGTAAAGCGTGCCAATAACTTCGAGAAAAATGTTGTTCTTCGCACCATCCCCATGGGTTTACACAACCAACAGTGGCACTTTGGGGGTCAATGGATGCAATATTTGAGTGTGGCTTTAACGGGGAATAAGATCCATTAGCTAGAGGACGGGAAGCAAAAGCATCCAGTTTCTGACAAGAGGAACTTTTAATGCTGCCTTGACTGGGAGGAGCATCCCATGTGGAAGTCCCATCATATGCACTCGAAATTATTTGGTTATTCGAGGGATCTACGATTACAGCAGCATTAAACACCTGTTAAGCATATAAAGGGATAAAATTCAAAACATAGAAAACCTCATAGCAGTACGACCAGTTAAGGCACCCGATAGTATTTGTCATAGACTTGCTGAATAAAAACCGAATGGTGCGTAGTGGGAAGGCACCAGATACTTGACAATAGCATGCTGCGAGATCAGCCTAACTGGGTTTCATATGGTAAAGAACATGATCCAAGTCCATGGAGTAGCTAAGCTAAAGATCACAAGCATATTACCTTCCCCTCACGAGATGTGGCCAATTCTAGAGCAATTTTCATAAATTTGAAAACCCTTCTTGAGTCATCTTCAGTAAAACCAGCAATGCCTTCAATGTTGCTTTATTAAAAAGGAAATCCATGTTAGAAGACATGATACTTAGGTAAAGCAAGTTACGTAAGTACTTGCGTGTTGAGAGGATAAAGAGGTGGAATTCATGGCAGATATTTAAGGTTATTGAGAGGATAAAGAGCAACTTAATCACGAAGTCATTTGGACGAGAAGAATGAAGAACAGTCTGAATAACCTCAAACAAAAGATAAAAACATACTAGGTTGGAGGATGAAACGATGTTGGCCAAAGCTTGCACTGGTGCTCCCATTCCTCCTTAGAAGTTGCAGGATATTTACAGACCTGAGAGTAGAAAAGACGAAGATTATCCACTACTGTCTAACCAGTAACATCGCCTATCAGCTGTGAGAGTCAAGAAAGCAAGTGCATTCAACCCAAAAAATCGACTACAAAATATTTTTCACTGATTACCAACATTAAGCTGCCGACAAGGATAGATATCAATTTGTTCAGTAGGAAAACAAAGGTATCCTGTCTGTGACCTGTAAATAAGTTCCCACTTGCATTCACACAAACAACAAAGAACAAAGAAATGAACCAACAGAAAAAGAGGGTGGCAGGTGGCGTTCAACCAGAAGCACAGTGCTATGTGAAAACCCACTTTTGTCGTGAAAGCACGCAACTGGTAAGACTCCACAAGGTCAACAATGTCCTCTGGCATGCCGCCAAGCTCTCCATTAGATTCACTAGCCAGAGACAGGATAATTGATAACTGGGTTTCCCCTGTCAGGTATGACTGGTATTAGTAAGCAGCACAATCAGGAAATTATGCAAAATACAGAATGAAGGCAGGTGCTCATCACAAAAGCTCCGGAATAGTCCAACTGCAATTAATCGACATTTAAAGAAATTAACAAGAACAGTTTTAATCTTCTAATGATATTACAGAGTTCCTAAAATGATCATTATAAGCACCAAAAAATCAAAAGAAAATATTAACAGAGAAATAAACCGATGTTTAAAAGTATGAGTGCTGAAAAAAAAAAAAAAAAAGAAGCCCAGGTGCCGAGCGCTTAGTGGCATATCAGGAAGATTCAAAATTCAGACAACCGGAGAAGAAAAATATCAAGAGAGTCAAAATAAACCAAAAGTTGTACTGATTTTTTTAAGAAAAATAAAAAGCTAACTCCGAAGGCCATATTCAACCAAATATTACAAAACTGTATATCATGGTTTGAAAAGCATCGACATTCAGATAAGAAAAAAATTATATAGAACTTATAAATATATCAGATCAAGTTTGTTTCAGCCTATCAAGTAACCATCTGTGGCACAGAGAATAGGACACAAATTTTAGAGACACAAAGTTCAACTGTGACAGAAAAATATGGGAAATTCATGGACACATGCCACTTTCCAGATGCCTTTTGTGCACCCGCTTTACATGCCGATAATTTTCCAATGGCACAGTTTGATTAAGTTTCCTGCAAGAATTCAAAACAATCATATAATTCATCAAAGCTTTTCATCCAAAAAGAAATTTTTACAAAAGCTTAGAATGGCAACAATTCAGCACTTCATTACCCTTTCTCTATTTTGTCGATTTCAAAAAACACATAAACACATAACTTACAAGCACAAGATAAGGAGGTCCCAGAAGTCATGCACTCTAACCTTACAAGAGCATTTGCGAATTTGGGATCAATTACAGCAGCAAAGACATCCACTGAACAAAAAAAGGGCAACTAAGAGTCAATATACAGAGCTCGAACTGAACATTGAACAATAAGCGAGATAATGATGATGATGTAATGATAAATTAAGAGGATCCATCCTCGCAGATAATGTACAAATGTCACGATAGCGAGACCATTTGTTTAGAAGGAAAAAGAGGGAGAGAGGAAGGAGAGAGAGATTACCAGTAGGTTGTTGGTCGGGTGAAATAGGCAGCTTGCCCGGTATATGAATGATTTCCCAATCATCACCATTCATGCTCGTAGATGCATAAGAAAAATACCCTACACAAAAACCATATGACATTGAAGGCAACAGTATAAGCATACATTTGAGCATTATCTCACGCCATACCCTTGAGCCAATGTAATGTTATTGGAGGAATCAACACGCTGGACACAAAGCTCATAGGCGTGATCGGTGCTACTGCGCTACATTTTACGCTTTGGCATCAGTTGTTAGTTGATGATATTGTGTGAACCACAACAAGATCAAATTGAAAGTCATTTACAACAAAACATCGATCTACATCAGATATCGCAGCGAAAACTAATACAGAAACTAACTACACTCAATTTCAGCCACAACAATAACAAAAAACGAGCTAAAACTATGACACACCATCGCTCCATGCGGTTCAAATCATCGAATCTAGACAAGGATAAAACAACAAATCCACGAGGCGGAAGACATCGGAAATGAGATACCTGTGATTGACAGGTTGGTGAGCGATATCAACGAATAGTTAAATCGTAAAAAGGGGGCGCTAGGGTTTGGAGGAGTGAGTGACGGGGTTTGATGCGAGAGTGGCTGCGGCGGCGCGAGAGAAACAAATCCGCGGTGGAAGCCCTTTGTTCGCCGGCGAGTTTGTTTTCCAGAAAAACATGGCGGTCCGTCCAGCCAGGTCAAAACATAAATGTGACAATTAAAAATATATGACCGAAATTAAATAATAAAATAATAATAATTAAAATTAAAAAATAATATTTTAAATTTAATTTGATTTGTTTTGTTTACGATCTTTTATTTGTTATTAGATGTATGACATAACACACCCTTTTTAAGTCCATCTCTAAATTATTTGATAAAAAGGTTTTTTTAAAAAAAAGCTTGAAATTGAAATTTAAACTGAGACTATGAACTATAGAAATTTCATAAAAATAAAATAAAATTTATCCGTCTCATGAAAATTATAACAGTTTTATTTTTGACATTATTTTGTATGCATTTTGATTGGTTTTCTTTTATCATTTGACGATATAAAATGAAATTTTTTTTAGTTTAGGTTATATTACACAACAAGAATTATCATCAGTATTTTACGAAAATTTTACAAAAAACATCATTTGATCGTATTGCAATACGGATCAAAGTTTACCTCGACATGTATACACAGTAAATCCGTTATAATTTTCATGGAAAGAAGGGAATACTAATGTCCAAAGGATTCATAAATTTGATTCAAAACCCACAAAAATGAAATTGCTACTACCACCGTCCCATAATTATTATCATTTTTCTCTCTCCATGTATTATCCAACACGTAATTTGAGGAGCTCGTTACTCATCTAAATGATAATTTAAATTTTCTATCTTCCCACAGTTGTAGTACGTAACGTTTACTATCACTAATGTTTTACGATATTTTCTTAAAAAATAATATTTGATCGTTCTGCAACATCGATCAAACATTCTATCGTCATGCGTACCCGATCAAAATAGTACAACCTTTTTTGAAACAGAGAGTATAATTTTATTAAAATGAAAATAACATTGTTTCATTAATTAATATGAATTCATATTTTCCTTCCTAAATCTTACATTACAATTAAGATATTTAGAAAATCCTCCTATGATATAAATTTTTTAAGAATATTCCCCAAAGATATAATCCGAAAAAGAAACCCGCAAACATACAATCCTACTTCCCTACTCTCTCTTCTCCCTTTTCCTCTCCTCTTCCACCTCACCCGCCAACGTCCATTCCCATCGTCCACTCTCGTCGTTACCTCTCCTTCGACGTCGTCACTCCCAAACTCGATCACCAACCAACCCGTTCGGATCCCGTTTTCTCGTCTTTTTTCTCGAAAACGACATCAAAGAAGTGAAGGTCATGCATGATGAGGATGAGGGTAGTGATATGTTGGAGGAGGTGGCTGTGATGATGATGTGTTAAATTCATTGTTTGATTTGTACTCAGTGTTGATTTTTAGGAAATAATAAAGACGCACTATTTGATTGTTTAGATGCACTGTTTCAAACAATGCGTCTTTATTACAAACATTTATTTGATTATTCAGACGCACTATTTCAAACAGTGCGTCTTTATTATCACAAACAATGTGTCATCGTCATCTTCTTCTTCTTTATCTAGTAAGTGGATAATCAATTTTTCTAAACTCAATTTCAACCCGATTTCGCGATTTCAAACGCACGATTTTCTTGTTTGGTGTGCGTTTGTAGGGTTTTCAGAATCGTTGAATTAAAAAGGACGCATAAAGATGACGGATACGACAGCGATGGAGTTTTCGACAAAGGATGGTGGTCGACGGCAGAGGAGTGGTATTGCTGGTGGTAGAGGGGGAAGAAGAAGAGGAGAAAAACGATGAGAAGTTATGAAAAAGATAAAAATATAATTTTTGAGAATTATTTTTTCGTGTTGCATGAGTTTGAGATTTTTTTTCATTTATTTTTGTAGTGTTTGAAAATTTTCCCTAAGATATTTCTAAATGAAAAAAAGATTCTGTTACATAAGAAGTAATCTGTTATAGAGCTTTTTTTCCATCACAAGTTCAAAATTTGAAAAAATAAAATAAAATTGTAAAGATAATTTAAAAAGAATGTATGGTGGGAAAAACTCTGCAACAGGTTGTTTCCAGTGGATTTCTACCAATATATTTTTTTAAAAAAGGAATATAATGTTAATATTAATATGATTAGGGATTAATGAATAATAAAAATTAAATGATAAGAAAATTTAAAAAATAAAAACAATTAAAAAAAACTTTATGTTTGATGTGGCTCAACAACACATAAATTATATATTATTAATAATAAAATCATAAATTATATGTTGATAACAACACTCACTTTTCTAAAAAAAAACAATTCTATAGTCTTGATTCAAATCAATTATATTGTCACAAATCAAACTGTTGCGATTCACTAGCGTATGTCCACAGACCAAACTAGTGCATAACAACAAATTTAGATAGTATTGCATATTCCATTTTACAACTCTTCCCTTCTCCTCTCCAGAATTTCGCCGAACACATCTCACACAATCCATTTCGCCGGCACCCTCCCTCTCCTCCACCGCTCCTCCACCACCCTCCTCCGCCGCCGCCATGTGGCGGATCTCTCGCCGCCACCTCTCCCCCTCAAAACCAACCCACCTCATCTCCTTCCTCACATCTCCACCACCACCAATCACCACCACCACCAGTATCATCCATTCATCATCATCATCATCGATTCCGATCTCGCAACCCTACTCCTCCACGATCCCCAGAATCTCATCATCGTCGGCGCGATCGAATCCCGATAATTCTGCGAAATTAGGGTTTGGGATTGAGAGAACTGGGCGGGAGGGGTTGGGTTTGGGAGTCGAGAGAGTGGGTGGGGATTTGGTTGGTGCGGTTTGGGGGTATGGGAAGTGTTATTGGGAGCTCTCGAAAGCGAGGCTGAGGTGGGGATTGATTTCATTGTGTTTTGATCCGCGGGTTTGTGGGATTGATTATGTGGGGATTGATTCGAATAGTGTTGGTTTTGATGGAGTTGTTTTCTGGACGTGGTAGGAGAGAAGTAGGAATTGAGGTGGTAGGTTCGAATTCGGTTAGTGTTATTGCTGCGATTTGTTTTGTAGACATGTTAGGATAGTAAGTTTAAATAGAGGTGATGGGTTCGATTAGCGGCTTTGATACAGTTGCTTCGTCCAACAGTAGTCAGGATTGTAGTCTTATGCTTTTGATGCAGCTGGTTCCTCAACATGGTACCCC
>JAOVYX010003212.1:0-11140 GCA_035668315.1 Drosera spatulata
TAAGTTGTTTGAGTTCATGCATGAAACACATCCCGGAGTCCAGGTTTGATGCTTGCTCTCTTGCTATGGTCATTCCTTTGGGTCTAGTTCCAATTATCTGAAATTGTTATTGGATCTTCTCATTTTTTTCATATTGTGCTTGGTATGGTTCCACATTATTCATTTGATCCATCCTATCCACAAATTAAAGAATGCATTGTAAAAAGGGAAAAATAAGATAACGAAATAAAAAAAAAATATGAAAAAGAAGAAGAAAAGATAAAAAGGAGTGTTGTGTTCTTTGTTAAAATACAAATAATGTTTTCGGTGCTCTATGATTAAATTAAGCTTATTATAGAGTTGGCTTCTCAATTTCAATATACTATAAGAGCGGGTATCACAAAGAAGTACGAGTTTGAATTTGCAAGTCCCACCGTTTTGGGGTAGTGCATTATTCATGAAGCGCATCCATGAGTCTTTTTGCCATTAGCTTATGCTTTTAGTAGAGGTGGCTTCTCAACGTTCTCTAGCTCAAAGTCAATCTTTCCTCAATGGGCCTCATCACTTGTGCGTTACGTGCGATCTGTTGGGTTTCTGATTATCAGATTATAAGTCTTTGCCTTCTGTCAGTTTGTGTGACTGATAAGCGTTCGCAAGTTTGCTAGTGTTCATGTTCAATGTTTCCAATGATAAAGCACTTCTAAAAGTTCACAAGCTGTTTGTTTTCCGACATTATCTGTGGTGTCAACCAAATGAAAATATCTCATGATTTTCAGGTGGATTTGGAATGTTGAAGTGTAGATCACATTTAGTAAACAATGTCTTGTGTAGGTTTTCTAAAGTATTAATCATATGTTTGTATTTTTCAGGACATGGCATGTGACACTTTCCTGAAAATTGTACAGAAATGCAAGCGTAAATTTGTTATTGTCCAGGTAAGGTACTCTCTAGAGTTCAGAAGGAAAAAAAAAATCGTGTTATACATTATTTACAGTTCAAAAGTTATATTCAAGTCAACGCATATATGAAATATGAGTCAGCCAGTGGAATTGATATGTAATGCTGAAGTACAGGTTGGTGAAAACGAGCCATTTGTATCTGAACTTCTCACTGGCCTTCCGACAACCATTGCTGATCTTGAACCTCATCAAATTCATACATTTTACGAATCTGTATGTTTTCTCCAACAATTCACAATATTTCTTTCTTGTGGGTATGGTCTTTGAGTATTTCTTTGTGTGCTGAGTATTCTGAAGTCGGGACATAAAATTTCAGGTTGGACAAATGATCCAAGCAGAGTCAGAGCCACTTAGAAGAGATGAATATCTGCGGAGGCTGATGGACCTACCTAATCAAGTAAACCTTTTATCTAGTTTTCCTATACAGAACTTTTCTGTGTTGCAGAAAATCCTCCTATCATGTTGGCCTTCTTAGTGCTGTACGTGGTCATCTGAGATAGAGCTAAAACAATTACTAGACTTGGAGATTCCTATCAGAGTTCATGAATATTTATTGGAAATTTGGAAGATTGAGCTGTCTTTTTTCTTTTAGGTTATGGTGAAATTTACTAGACATATAATTTACACTCATAATATGTTTGTCATAGTTTAACGTATTGGTTGTAACGGTCTAGATCTTGGTGAATTGGATCAGTTTCTACCTTGCCCGAATCAATATTAGAGGATGCATCAATTGAAATTCTCATGTGCTACAAGGGAAATATTTGGGGTTGTTTGGTGGTTTATGGGAAAAATATAGGTTGAAACACGTGTTCGGCCGAAATAAAAGACCAGATTCGGTGGAACTCCACAAGAATTTTTGATATGCATGACTTGAAGAACAAAGTGAAGGGCATGAAATTAAGATATGAAAATACATGGATGGAGTTCGAATTATCTACTGCTTAGTGTTTTGTTTGTAATGGACAAATGTCTCAGTTAGCTCTTGAGCTGCTAATGATTTTCCTGCTAATAAAGTCCGAGTATCTATCTACTTGAGTACATATCTATTGAGTATTAAGTAATGAATATAAATTACTGGTTTCCTTAGTCTCCTTATTAGTGGTTGGCCTGTTCCTCTTTGGATTATTCATTTTCATGTTCCTGTCAATCATGTTGTAGCTTGTAAGCATATGTGCTTAGCTGCTATGGAAAGGATATCTGCCCCCTTAAATTCTTTCTTTTATGGCTGGTGCACTCACCTTATTTCTTCTTACTTTCATTCTTGCTTGAGATGGTATCTCTTACCACACTTAAGCAAAGTATGTTTCTCTCTTTTGCGGCTGAATACCTTCTTTGTTTCACAATATCTTCAAGGCTTTGTTTATGTGATGCTGCTTGAGTCATTAGTCTTTTGAGTTTAATCAGGAACAATCATTACTTGGGTGCTTATGTGTCGCATAGTTAGAAGTTTCATGTCTTTTCTTGGCTCACTCTCTTGTCTGTTTGTGTAGAAATGGGGAGAAATCATTGGACAAGCACGGCAAAATGTGGAAGTTCTGAAAAATCCAGATGTTATCAAAGCTGTGCTAAATATTTTGCAGGTATTCGTTTTCACGGATTTGTTTTTTAGACCAACTCCAAGGACTCTGCAAGTCTTATTTTTCTGGTGTGAACTTTTTGTGGCCTTTTTTTTTTTGGTTTAAGAATAATTATTCAATAGTGTCACCTGATTTAAATTTCATATGTAGCATCACCATCCATTTTACATTTTGGTTGGAAGTCTTTGCATAGGAGCAGTACCAGATGAGAAAGAATCTTACTGGTCTATTCGAGGTTTCGGACCACATTCCTGTATTCATGTAGGTGAACAGTTGCAATACAGCAACACACCAAGATTTAATCCCAGCACATGGATAAGCTTCATATATATATATGATGTCATTCTCATTTTTCTAATATAATGTCCTCTAATAAATCATTGTATGCCATATATGCTTTCTTATCTCTTTACCGGTTGGCCCTTGTGAATTTATGAATTTATGAACCCATCATAAAAATTGTTATATGTATAGATTTATGAAGTTATAGAGTGAATCGGGTGATCTTGCAGTTGAGTTATTTTAATTTTTTCTATTATTAATGGGCGTGATAGTTTGAGATGGCTGTTGATTTTGCCATTTGGTGGTTTGGCAGACCAATACAAGTGCTGCCACTTCACTTGGAACCTTCTTTTTTCCACAAATATCAGTGATCTTCCTGGACATGCTGAATGTTTACAGGTACCTTGTAGAGGTTCTTGTCAATTTGGGTTATTACTTAAGAATTGCGATGATAGCTGAAGATTGTAACTTCATATTTTCTTCTGATGTATTCTAATTGTTCTTTTGTTCATTCAACAGAATGTATAGTGAGCTAATATCAAGTGAAATCGCAGCAGGAGGGCCAATGCGATCTAAGACATCTTTTGTAAAGCTGTTGAGGCCAGTTTTGAGCTGAATGCGAGCCTTGTATTTTTACTTGTTAATGTTGACTCTATTTGGTCTTTTTTATTGGACAGGTCCTTGCTCAACTATGATTTTGTTTCATTGCAGATCAGTGAAACGAGAAACGCTTAAGCTTATTGAGACATTTCTGGATAAGGCTGAAGACCAACCACAAATAGGAACACAATTTGTACCACCTATGATGGATCCTGTTCTGGCAGACTATGCTAGAAATGTGCCAGATGCTAGGGAATCCGAAGTATTGTCTCTTTTTGCTACGATAATTAACAAGTAATGAGCTCTTATACATTTCTCTCTGCGTTCTGTTGGTGTTATTACTAATTTACTTGTAAAGTCCCATGTTAAGACCCATATAGATTTTGGTTTAGGGCTCACTCATTGCATGAGTCCATGAGAAGTTAATCTTTTTCTTCAGTCAGAAGTTTGAGATGCTGTTTCCAAGTATGTATTAGAATTGTTTGATTGTATTTGCTTTTGTCATAATGAGCATTTGGGAGCTGGTCTGGCCAGTTAGCTGTGAACTATGCTATGCATGAACCTAAGCCTGTTGGTTAAAGTTCGAGCTTTTACTGACAATTATAGTATGGTTGGACCCCTATACTAATGTTGGAGGGGTGAAAAAATGGTGCTTCTTTCATGCATAAGTGTGTGCTTGCATACTTGGAAGGATACTGTTTGACATATTTTACTAAATGTTGTTGCAGAACCCATGTATACTTGCCGTGTAGGGAAATGTTATTTTTTTTTCTTCGTTGGGTCAGTTGTGTTTTGAGTCTCTGGTCATGTCTCATGCATTCTTGTATGGGTAGATATTCTGTTGGGAGTTTTGTATGCCGGTCCTTCGTGTTTAATTATGATTTCTGTTGTAGGATTAATCACTCTACTACTCAGTGTCAATGTCCTCCAAGTTGTTTTGCTTAGCAGTACATAATTCATGAGTTTGTTGATGGTCCTTGGTGGTGAAGTTCTTTATCTTATAGATCTTGATTTCCTTCATTAACATGTACAGGTACAAGGCTGCAATGGTGGAAGATGTACCTCGAATTTTCCAGGCTGTTTTTCAATGCACCTTAGAGGTAAGTATATTTTCTATCATGTTCCATTCTGCAGATTACGAAGTTATTCTGGCATCTCTCATTCTATGGTTTATTTGGGGATGGGGCATAGCTAAGTATGACGCATGAGTGCCTGAAGGAAGTACACTGAGGTTTGATCACACTGCAGTTCTAAAAAAATGTCCACTGCCGTCTATTGGAAGCTTTGTGGAAATGAAACTATGATCTCAGTTGAAATACGAAGCGGAATTTCTGTTGGTAATGAATGATTAATATTAATCGAGTGATAGATCGGCCTGCATAAGGCGAATAAGCAACCAAGTAGCTGGGCATTTGGCAACGAGTTGATCCAACAAACTGGTCCCAGTGCTATATTGAAAATGTATTTTTCCCTTTATGGACTATTTGCAGCTGTTCCATATGGGATAGTTTCCCCCTGTTGTTGGTAGGCTTGGGTTGATCTATTTAGGATATTTTACCTCCACCATAATAGCTAACAGGGCATGATGTAACTTTTCTGGATCTATGAGATTCTATGTGGGAAGTCCATTGCAGAGGTTCTATTCAATTACATATTTGAACTTTTCTGCTGACTTTCTGTTGCGTTTTGTTTGACAGATGATCACAAAAAATTTTGAAGATTACCCTGAGCATCGCCTGAAGTTCTTCTCACTTCTTCGGGCCATTGCAGCACATTGCTTTCCTGCTGTTATTAGGCTGCTACCTGAGGTTGGTGTAATTCAGAAATCTTGAATATGAGCTTTTTACTTGCCTGTAATTTATGCAGACGACAATTTTACTTTCTGTGCTAAATCCAATGGATTCCTCTCTTTTTTTTTTCTTTTTTTTTTTTTCGAAGAACATGGTCAATCTTATACTTGAGAAGTTTATTCTTATAACAACTATCTTGCTTTCTTGAATGCTCTGAATTTTGCCTGACATTCATAATCATTGTCATTATAGCAACTGAAGCTTGTTATGGATTCGATAATATGGGCATTCCGTCATACGGAAAGGAATATTGCTGAGACTGGATTAAACCTCCTATTAGAGATGCTGAAAAATTTTCAGGTATCTTTTATCCTTGGGGGTCTGCTTGATAATCTACTTAACTTTTTACTCATGCTGTGTGCCTCTGCTCTGTTGGCAGGTTTCTGAGTTCCGTAATGCATTCTACAGGCAATATTTCTTGACAATCGAGCAAGAAATATTTGCTGTGCTGACCGACACTTTCCACAAGCCTGGGTTCAAGCTCCATGTTATGGTGTTGCAAAGCTTGTTTTCTTTGGTATTCTAAGCGTTCGTTTGCTAATTCCTTTTCTTTCACGTGAGATCCTTTTATGTTTTTGTTTTACAAGTACTGACCAAGTTTCATAATCCAGGTAAAGTCGGGTGGAATAACAGAGCCTTTATGGGATCCAGCCACAGTTCCTCACCCGTATCCAAACAATGAAGCTTTTGTTCGGGATTATACCATTAAGCTATTAAGCTCATCCTTTCCAAACATGACTGCCAACGAGGTAGGGGAACTGCACAGTAACCAAAGAACAGGATCTCAATCTTTGAGCTTATTATTGACATTGGTGTACTTCTAGGTCACTTTATTCGTGAATGGGCTGTTTGATTCAATAGCTGACCTTTCAATAGTCAAGACACACATACGTGACTTCCTAGTGCAGTCAAAGGAATTCTCTGCTCAGGTAATGGTATTCTGGATAGTTTTTAGGATGTATGAGTTTTTGCTCCTTCTAGTATCTTTATACCCATTCTTATTTACAAGGTTTATAATATGACTTGGGTAATCGACTCTTTTCATGCCAAGAGCAAACGAGCTAAAAGTTGTTTAACGTAGACTCTAAATGGGTACCTCTGCTTGGTCCATTATTTCTTTCATGTTTTAATTGATGCGTATCCGGGTGGAAGTGATTTTTAGTGCTTGGGTGGATGTACTTTTGGGCCCAAGGAAGACTTCGTTAGAAGGGTTCCTAGGTGAAGCATTGGTTTTTTCCCGTAGCAAAGGTTTGCTTGCGCTTCTGCTTGTGTATCTGTCTTATTGTGTTTGCTCGTTCAATGCAGGATAACAAGGATCTTTTCGCAGAGGAGGCTGCTGCTCAAAGGGAAAGAGATCGCCAAAGAGCAATGTCGATCCCTGGGCTTATCTCTCCCAGTGAGATCCAAGACGAAATGCTGGACTCATAGCCTTCTAAAGTTTCTCTGTTTTTGTGGAGATCAAGGGAAGACTCTCTTTGATACACCTCACCTGATCGTTCCGTGCGACGACCTTCTATAGATACTGATAAAGTAGGGTTTTCCCATTTCTCCCTTTTTTGTAGGGTTGAAACATGAAGGGTGTTCATAGAGCTATGAGCTTGGCTCACTAATATTTGATTGTTTTGGTAATTTAGCATCATCCAGCCCCGATTTAGGGACATAGTGGGGCCATTCTCGAAGGGCTTCGTGAATTCAGCTTGATTCTATTCATGTTGGGGTGGCAGGAAATGAACTATTTGATGTAATATCTAGTGCTTCGATGAGTATTGTGCAGAAATTACCTTTTTTCCAGGTGGCACAGGATGTAGGCTGTTTAATTTATGTGATCATGTGTCTAAAGATGATAACACAGTACAGTTTTGACTGCGGAGTAGCCAAATGTGAGTTTCTTTTATTTTGTGATTCGTTTAGCTCACCAAGGAATACATTTGTGTTCGTGTGGATGCAGATTCGCCTCAATCCGCTGGCGTTTTGTTTGCAGTTGCAGTTGCTGATGCTTTTTCTCTGCTTTCGACTTTCACTTACTCCCCCAGACAGCCTGCCCGTTCTGCCATTTAACTCTTCTAAAGAGTCATTGGAATCTTATCTGAGTCTTCCTTGGGGTATATGTTCCGGCCAAGGTGTGGTTGACGATGCATAACTTGCTTCATTCAAACGATTGGTATAGTTTAGTTCCCTTCATTGTGAGCTGCCAATTTGTAGGAATGGACTGAGGTTCTCCCTTGACGACCTCAAGAACTCAACCTGACTTCTTCCAGGCAAGTGTCGTTATTGTTAGCCTGATTTTGCCTGGTGAGAGAGTGGAATCTATAGCATATTCTTTGCTTGGCCTTGTGCTTTTCAGCTGAAACCCAAAAGCCCATCAAAACAGACATAATCCTACATTCTCCAATCGTTCACATCTCTATTAAAAAATCTAAGTCAATGACCAGAATGACTCAATATATAAACATGAAAGATCAAGTGTTATGCTTCGATGGAGCCATCGGATGCTCAGTTGGTTTGCTCTCATCGGAGAAACGATCAGTGCCTGTAGCTTTTCCGATCGACTTGATGGGTTACTTACAACCATCGTATTGCTGAAAGAGGCACATCTACCCTTTTATTTTTATCCATATACTCTCTACTTTAGGTTGGAAATTTTTATTCCGTCTCTACCCGATCTCAAGTTTGGATAAAATGATGAGGATTATGTGTTAGGTAACCGACAACCAACACCTAAAAAGTTCCATTGGATCTCTCAACATGAATACGACTTGGAGCCGTCATATTCATATAACCAACTCCACTTAATGGGATAAAAATTTGATTTGTTATTGTTGTACTCTCTACTTTAATACTTTTTTTTTTAATAAAATGCGTTAATCCACAACCCATACATACGTTGAGGAGTTATGTTCCTCCCTGAAATGATTCATAATAAAATCTGATTGAGCAACAAATTCTCATTTTCCTTTGCATCATAGAGTTCGGTAAGTTTTAAAGAGCAATATAGTTTCGTTATTCCATTTCCGCGAGAAAGTATTTTTTTGCTCCTAACCTCTTAATTCGCACTCTCCATAAAATCTCAGTGTCACTATGAAAAAATAAAAACGATTTTATAAAAGAAACAAAATTCAGCATATCACATAAATTACAATTCCAAGTAGAACTGGTGTGATCAGTATATGATTGAGGCAATATTCATTTTCAATTCATCCACTGAACAACAAAACAAAAAAAGATTATTTAATGAGTGTTTCTTAGATTTACGGTTAATCACATATAGAGTTATGTGCATATAATCAGATTCGAAAATCAATTGTTAGATTGAACTTTAATTAATAACAATTGATAAAAAAAATTAATTTTTAATCTCAACTAGTATTGATTTTCAAATAAAAAAAATAACCATGCATAAAATCCAATCCCATGTATAAAAAATGGGGCAATTGGACAGAAATACATATTGAAAGTTTTCCCTATATTTTAGTGCTTATTTCGATCTTCACAGTTCATATGCAATTATACATGATATACAACTCACAGATCATTGTTCGACGAATCAACATCTAATTGAGACAACAACTCACGCATAACATCATCATTAAAATCTTCATTTTATCTTAGAATGTTCAAAATTATTGAAAGTTAGTGTCCCAAAAATCCTAAAATTTGCAGAACAACCCAGACGCACTGTGTCATTGTATCGATACAGTGTTTAAAATTGTGAGACACTATCAGTATTTAAATGCATTGTTTTTTCAAACTGGCACACTGTTTCATTTCCACGATTTGAAATCAGAATCGATTCACGAGAATCAAATCCCAATTCTACTACACACAACATTCATATCAATTGATGATAAACGATGACATTTCGAGAGCTCAAACAATATCATCAAATCCTCTTGATCATTCATCAAATATCGATCATGACCCGAAATTGAATAATACAAGTTGAGTTCATTCGATGAGGAGATTTTAAAACAATTTTGTACGTTTTCAACAACATGTTCGAAATCGAAATCTGAATGACATAAAAACGAACGAGATATAACACCAAATTTACAAACAAAAACGATCTTCTCATCGATTGAAACAGGATCGAAGATGATGATCACGATGACGATGATGATCTTAAACAATTTTTCTTGATGATCATAATGTTTGTCATCGACATTGAATGAGAAATCTGTCTAAAAATCTACGTTTTAAAAATACACAATGAAAAGGACGACGATTAAGGGAAAGACGCGTGTTTTGTTGGAAAATTTAAAATTGTATCAAATACGAATTATTTTAACTTGTTATATGAATTATAAATTATTTTATAAATTATATATTCTATGATAAATATATAATTTTCTGTACAAAAATAACCATGTATAAACCCAGTTCGATGTGTATGAAATCGGGGGTCAAGTTATTTTCAGATTTAGAAAAAAAAAAAAAACGAATTAAAAGAAAAAGAAAAAAGAGAAAAAAGATGCTGGTCTGGAAATCTGATTCCGCTGGAATCAAATAGTTATCAGAACACATAAGGCGACCCGAATTCTTTCTCATCCTGTTTCGTCGTCGTCTCCGTTTCTTCTCCACAGAGAAATCGACCGATCAATCGAAACTTTCAGCTCCATCGACTTCTTCAACATCGTCGTCGATCCCCCAATTCTTCGTTTCCAAGAGGAGAGAGGAAGGGCGAGGAGGAAGATCGAGGCAGATAGTCGCTTTCTCTGAATGGGTCAAGCGTTTCGCAAGCTCTTCGACACCTTCTTCGGCAACTCCGAGATGAGGGTATCTTCTTCTTTCTCTTTACCCCAATCTATCTTGATTGCTGATTTGTTTTGGTTGTTTATGTGGTTTCCGCCTTTGATTTTGATGTGGTGTTGGTTTATGAGGCGTCTATGAGGAAAATTTTTTAGGGTTTGGTCGTATCTGTTTTCGTTTGTTGGTGATGGAGTTGAATTGTTTGTTGGTGTGATAAATAGGGTTTCATGGTTTTCTTCTGCTTTGTGCTGACTTTTGGAAGTTGACAGTTTCTAGGGTTATCACATCGCGATCGCCCTTATACATGTTCAGTTGTATAGATGCCGTAGTTATGAGAACCTTTATAGGAGTCTGTTTTTTGGTACACCTTGTGCACTGTTCTCGGCGCATGATATAGTAACAGCTAAAATTCGGTGCATATATTGTAATGGAAATGCATATGTGCTCTCTGTATTCGTTGTGTCAAACACCAGGAAATCAGGGTTGTGGAGTAGTTTTTGTTACAGAGTGGTGTTGTGGAGAAGAGAAAAGGCAGTTTCTTGTACTGTGAGCTTTATATTGAATTATCATTGTCAATCTTCCTCAGATGAAATTACGGATGAAGAGAAGAAACTTTGATCCATTGCAGTCTTCCCGATGTTTTGTTTGATTTTAATTTTTGAAGTATCCTATTGCTCCTTCAGTATTTGTGGCGTTCTCTAGTTTGGGATTCATTCACTCACATCCAATTTCCATTGCCTTTGTTGGTTCCTTGGGAGCTATTGAGAGTGTGAAATAGTTCACACTACATGGGTACTCTTGTGCATGGAGGCCACATCTTTCCATCGTGCAGTCCTTTTCTGGCATCTTAGTTTGGGTCAACACATCCAATACTTCCACACTCGTGGGGATTTGGCTTGTTCGCTTCCCATCCATTATGAGCCTCGTCTAAGATGCGTTAGTTGTTCTTCTTGTACTTCTTGATTTTGCATTCTTATATGGTATCATTCTTATTGTACCGGAGGTTTAGATCCGCTTGTCCCCTTCGTCTGGCATGACACTAAGGCCTATATTTGTTTTTTTGGTCGTGTGTTTTTAACGTATCGACATGTCTAGCTGAATTTGGCTAGGAATGATCCGTCTCATTTAGGAGTGTGCTAATGTA
>JAOVYX010003213.1:0-11139 GCA_035668315.1 Drosera spatulata
ACAGAGAATTTTACGTGGAAACCCTTGCGGGAGAAAATCACGGGCGGTCGCCGACGACGAAGAATCCACTAACAAAAGGAGGAGATACAAAAGGAGATTCACTTAAAATATTGAGAATCTCACAATAAGGAATAGAGATAATAATCTCTAAACAAATCCCTTAAACCCTCAATATATTTTTGTGGATATATGTGAATAGTACAACCTCCCTTTCTCCTTTTATTTCCTTTCTCTCCTTTCCCAAAACACCTCACCACCGAGCTCTCTCTGCCTTGCCTCTTCTCCAATTCCCTGTGGCTTTCTCTCTTCCTCAATCCTCTCAATTCTTGTCTGAAATTTTCCTCTTTCTCTCATCTCGTATTTATAGCAAAGGAAGAATGAGGCGTGTAAGTTTGCTCCGCCTGATAAAGACAAAGGCGGCTGCGGCTGGATGAGGACAAAGACGGCGGCGGCTAGTGGTGGTGACGGCTGGTCAAAGGCGGTGGCGTGTTTGAGTCACCATCAACAATCATCAGCGACACATACAAACGTCACGCGGTAGAGAAGCGTGGTGCTAAATAAACACTAACATTCGTATTCAGACATACACTATTCAATTTCATTTCGAATCATCGGCCAACGAAATCCCAGACCCCATATATAAGAATCAGAATCATAAAGGGACTCGGATATATTGTGGGTGGTTATATAGCAGGATGATCGGCTCGACCTTTCAAAACATTCATCATCATCCCCCCAAAATCGCCATCCAAAATTGAAACCAAAAACATAAAAGGGAAAAAAAAAAAGAAAAAGAAAGAATCTATCCATTATTCATCTAATCTTCAAGCCTGAAACAACAACACACAAAGCATACACAAATCATCGATCGATTATTCATCGAAATCGAATAGGAGAATCAGAAGAAGAATGAGGTGAAGAAGCAAGCAAGACAAGGAGAGAGCGTCGACGACGAATGGGAACGATGGCTATTGTTATCGGATCGATTCTGTCTTTAAATTTTTCGTGACAAACCCACCCCTGTGATGTACTAATCCGCCTACGAATCAACCAGCAACACCTTCATCAAGCGTCCCATGTTTTTGTTTTGCTCAGCGAAAGTCTTTTGAGAAGTCTGTGTCTCGTTTTCGTATTTCGACAAGCACAAACGTGCCACACAATCAACAAGAACGAACCACCAACCAAACAACAATGATTTACGATCAAAATATCAACCTTTTATTACCTTTCCAACAATACAAAGGAACACTGCGAATTTGCAAGACAACTTACACCCTGCGCTCTCTTGCCAAACTCTTTTTATTGATCTCACCAACGTTCCGTAAGACACACACAGTCCTTTGTGTTCTCAAATTGATCGCGCTCTTAATAGTGTATATGATACCATACGATACATGATGAACAAGGAACCATCCATAATTAGAGGCAACGCCATAAGATTTTACATCGCAAAGATAACCCACACAAAATGTCATCACAATTGATTTACAACCAAGAACAATATCTTTTAGCTCAAACAATATCTTTGTCAAATTTTTTCCACAATATCTTCTTGCTTTACTTATCTTCCGGATCCTTATGTTCAGCGACGATATCTTTCACAAATTTTTCTGCAAAACTTGTTCCAGCGATTCGCTCATCAATCCACTCCAATTGATGGGTTTCATACGAGGCCCGCCCAAGTTGCCACCCCCAACTTTGGACTTCAAATTTTACAAGCTCGACTCAAGATTTGCTTTGTAACGATCTTGACCCACGTTTTGTCATTGCCCACCATCAAACTAAGGCCTTGAACGTGGCACCAAGCATGGGGAACAATGCTACGAACTTTGTCTTAACTTTGATCTTAGGACACCTCTCTCCCTATAGTAGATAACAGACAAAATCCCATCCGGCAGGAACAACCCTTGCCCCTCCTCATGTAGTCCAATTATAAGTTTAGGAGTTCAAACTAAACCAAACTTAGCACAAACCCAAGAAAACTCGTCATTGGTTTTCGTTTGACAACACTTAGGAATCTCGCAACTCTCGTTACCCCTTAGAACACAACACGTTCGTGTCTAAGCCCAAACGCAACGCTAATCATGTTTCGCGCACCTTTATCTTTGTCTTTGCTTGTGACAACGTTCGCAAGCCCTTGGAACATGCCTTGCGTATCCAAGTCTTAGCACAATGTACCATGCCTCGTAAACTTTGCTCGTCCTTGCAACGCGTCTCTCTCGCGTTCAAATCCTTACGCAACGTTTTTCACTGACGTTCGCTCGTCCTTACAACGAGCTCGCTCGCGTTCAAGTCCTAACACAGCATCGTTCCTGTCTCGTTAACATAACCCTGCGTTAGCGGGAACTTCCAAAAGTGCGCGTCATCCCTGCTTCGCATCAGTGAGGGTGTGACAGGCATCCAGCTGCTCTCTATTCTTTCACGAGAAAAGGGAAAAGCGTAGCCGTGAATTATTCCAGAGTAAAACAGTATCATCGAACTCTTTAAATTTTAAAAATAGATACATGATCTTCTTGTCAATTAGAATTATAATTGATATTTTATGTTTAAATAATTTGATTTTTAAAAAAAATATCAAAAAATATATAATTGATTTTCATAAGAACATCTTTTAATGTACTCCCTCCGTCCCAAATAAATTGTGATGGCACACATTTCAAGGTCAAATTTAGTATGGTCAGACCTTTTTTACAAAACTGTTGTGAGATACTAATGATAAATTAAATTAAGAACTTTAATTCTAAGCCAGTTTAAGATTTTTTCTGATATCATTAAAATTAAAAACGAAACACGTCGAAGTGCGTGTCATCGTAATTTATTTGGGATGGAAAAAGTAGTTTTTTTGCTAAATTTATTTTTATTTTTTTACGATATAGGGTTATGGGTTTATTTTTAACGCTTAGTGGGGTCATTGATCATGGCTCAATATTTTAAAGGGATTAAATGATATTTTTCTAATTTTTAGAGGGTTTTACGGACCTTGGACATTCTTATACTCGCTCCCGTTCTGTCCCAAAATAAATAAAATATCATATTTTTTAACATTTTGTATGTATATTAAGGGTTTCATTTTTCGTTTTAACGATGTAACAAAATTAAGTCATTGGCTCAGGGGTGTAATATACTCCCTCCGTCCTACAAACAACGCAACCTTTTGACCAGGCACACGTGTCGATGCAATGTTTGGCACGAGTGTAACGATAATTAAACTTAGTTTTTCATAAATTTGTCTTGAAACATCAATGGTTGTGTAAGTTACGTACTTCAACCTAATATATGTTGCGAGACGATCAAACGCAATTTGATATAAAAAACAAGACTTGCATCTCCATGCATAGAATAATAAAAAATACGTATATGTAGCATTTTTGTGGGACGGAGGGAATATAACTTAAATTATCGTTAGTGTTTCACGAGAATTTTATGAAAAATGATATTTATTCGTTCCGTAACGTTAGTCAAATTTTGCAGCAACAAGTGTACAAACTTATAATGTTTCATTTAAGATAGGATAGAAAGATTATTTAATTCAATATTATATGAAATAAATTTAAGGGTAATATAAAAATAAACAAAACATTCAATCACATGATAGTTTTGTAATTTACGAATTTTCATACGACCAAGATTTTTATGCATCGAAACAACACAATTCAATATCATCTTCTTTGACACACATAGCATCAACCATCACTCTTGCTCGAAACAACACAGATGAAGTATAACTAATGATAACGACTCAAATAATGACGTTCATATCAAGTGCTGCCTCACCACATAGAAAGTGGAGTATAATACATTCACAAAAAAGGAAAAATGGATTTTTGACTAACCACTAATAAGTTTATTTGTGGTTAGTCTCTTGGATGTGAAGATCAAGTGTTGAGATTGAAAGATGTTTTTCTCTTACAAAAACTGAATTTTAATCTTAACCGTTGATTTTCAAATCTAACGGTTTAATCACAAACAAACTTATTTATGTTATAGAACAAGTGATTGCGCAGGTTAAAACGACTCGTCGATATATCCGATTTGATTTCGTCGGATAATAAACGTCAAAATTAGCAAAGTAATTAAACTATTTTAGAGAGAGAATATAGAGAGAAAAAGAGAGGTTTTCTTCTTTTAGAATGTGTCCATAATACCTTACAAATGAGCTTTATTTATTGGGCTCAAAGTGATTAATTGACACCTAATCTTTTCTCACCTAAGTAAGGTGATTAGGTCTAATTAATCATTAATTAGGTAAACCCTTTTAATAATCTAAAAAGTAGTTGAGATCTAAAGAAAAATATATAGGCTTAGGTGTAAATACGTCACTTTCAAGGGGTCATTGTAATTGAATAATTTACAACACTGTTCCTTGATGTATTTATCATCTATTAAGATCATCTCGTTAAAATCTTATCAGAAAAAAACCAGTGGGATAAAAGCCATCGCGAAGAGAAAAGAGTTTTCCCTCAAACAAAACTTCCTTGAACATTGAAATTTTGTTCAACAAGATTATTAAATCTTCGTATTCCTATCTTGTGTCTGAGCTTCATAAAGGTTGTTTTCGTTAATGCTTTTGTGAATAAATCTATCCTGTTGTCACTTGAGCGAATTTGTCACACATCGATGACTCCATTCTTCTGAATATCATCTCACCAGAAGAATTTGGTGATTTATGCTTTGTTCTGTCACCTTTTATATAGCCTCCTCTGACTTGTGCAATACAAGCTGCATTATCTTCATATAAGATTGTAGGTTTTTCACGAATTAAAGCCATCCACATGAGTCTTGTATATGTTGTATCATGAATTTAAGTGACACACATTCTCGGCTACTCTGGTACATTGCAATAAGCTCTGAATGGTTGGAAGATGTTGCTGTAAGAGTCTGTTTCACCGATTTTAACGATATTATGGTATCTCCAAAAGTAAACACATAACCTGTTTGTGATCTTATTTTATGTGGATCTGACAAGTACCCAGCATCTACAAATCAAAATAGTGGGGATTTTACTCTTCTTCAATAAAGTAGCCCCATATCAACGCTTTCACGAAGGTATTCCATGACATGCTTGATTCCATTCCAGTGTTTTCTTATCGGAGTTGAACTACGCCTTACTAATAAATTAACCGCAAAAACAATGTCCTCCCTTGTGCAATTCGATAGATACATAAACGCATCAATTGCACTTAAATAAGGAACTTCAAGTCCTAAGATGTCTTTTTCCTCTTCTGGAGATCGAAACTCATCTTTTTTGATATCTAATGATCTAACAATCGTTGGAGATGTCAAGGTATGGGATTTATCCATATAAAATCGAGAAAGGACCTTCTCAGTATATGGCGATTGATGGATAAAAGTTCTATTCACTAAGTGTTCAACTTGTATGCCCAAATAAAATTTAGTCTTACCAAGATCTTTCATTTCAAATTCACTTTTTAGGAGTGAGGCTATATTTGTGAGATCTTGTACAGTATCTACAAGATTGAGATCGTTCACATACACAACGATTATAGCAAACTCATCTTGTGATTTCTTTATAAAGCCACATGGACATACATCATTATTCTTGTATCACATACGAACAGATTGCTTTAAAATATAAATCGATCATTGTAGTTTAACTGAGTGTAATTGATTGGATTTTTGGGTCTCTAACACATTTAATCCTTCAGGGATTCTCATAGAGATATTTTCATCAAGGGATCCATATAAATATGCCGTCACAACATCCATGAGTCTAGTTTCAAGATTTTCCATGGTTGTGAAATCAATGAGGAAATAAAAAGTGATTCTATTCATTACTGGAGAAAATATTTCCTCTTTATATGCACAGGCATTTGTGAGAATTCTAGGGCTACTAATCTAACTTTATATCTCATAATCTCATTCTTTTTGTTTAGTTTACGAACGAAAACCATTTTATTTGCAACAGGGGTAATGCCATTTGGTGTTGAAACTATTGGCCCAAACACTTCACAACTTTAGCAGGGCCTCTACTAACATCCTTCTCTTGAGATATGTCTATTCTTGATGGCGTATTTATTTCAGGTATATGCGATTTCACAACTTTATTTGCATCATTAAAAGCATCAGGTATTTGATTTGTAATATTTTGTAAGTGAATAATTCTTTTTACTTCATTTTCACATTGATTTGTATGCATATTTAATGCATGTAATCCCATTGCTTCCCAAGAAAAATCTGACTCTAGTTTAGGTAAAACATTGTTTTGCACAAAGTAGAAAATAAAGTATCATCAAAATAGCAATCTATAAAATGTGCCGTGAAAAGATCTTCAGTATAAGGTTCAAGATATCTCACAATAAAAGATGTATCAAAACCCATATAAATTTCAAGTTTTATTTGTGCACCCATCTTAGTATATTGTGGTGGTGCAATAGGAACATGTACTGCACATCCAAATACTTTTAGATGAGAAAGTTGGGTTCTTGACCTTTAATAAGAAGTAATGGGAAGAACTTGTGATAAGTCGTTGGCCTAATAAGAATAAAACTTGCAGCATGTAATACAGCATGTCCTCAAGTAGAGATAAGTAACTTTATTTTCATGAGTAGAGGTGTAGCAATCAATTGGATTCTTTTTATCAATGACTCGACTAAACCATTTTGTGTATAGACATGAGGAACAGGATGTTCTACTGAGATACCAATTGACATGCAATATTCATCAAATGTCTTTAAAGTGAATTCTCTAGCATTATCAAGATGAATAAACTTGATGTGATTGTCTAGAAAATGAGCTCATAATTTAATAATTTGAGTGAGAAGTTTAACAAAGACGACATTACGAGTAGAAAGAAGGCATATATGAGACCATCTTATAGAAGTATCAATCAAAATCATGAAATATCTAAATGGATCAGATGATGGATGAATTAGACCACAAATGTCTCCTTGAATCTTTTTAACAAATAAAGGTGACTTAAAAGGAAGTTTTGGTGGTGAAGATCTTATGATTAACTTACCTTGTGAACAAGAAATATAATAATAATTTTTATTTTTTAAAACACCTTTTTGATTTTTAAGAGGATGACCATTGATATTTTCATTGATATAACACATCATCGTAGTACCTGGATGACCAGTCTCTCATGTCATAACAAAATCGTGTTAGGATCAATGTACTTTGAATCTATAACACTATATGACTCAATAACCTTGATTTTGACAAAATACAACCTAGATGAAAAAACCAAAAGTTTTTCAAGGATTTTGTTTGGTTTCAGAAATAAAAAATATTATATAAAGATATTAGTTTACCATCTTTATATGTACTTTATAAAAAAACTATTAAGAAGAATATCCTTAAAATTTAAAAGATTTTTTTTGGACCTTTGGGAGTATAAAGCATGCTTGACATGGATTTACGTATCATTTGATAGTGTAAAATTAGCACTTCTAAAACCATCAATGAGTTTTAAAGTATCAGAGATTGTATTGACATTTGCTCCAACCATCCTTAAATTCGAAAAAATATTTCTTACTTTGAAGGAGTGGTTACACTATCAATAATGTGCATATCTTCCATGATAATTGTATAAATAATTTTTTAATTAAATATAAAGTTTATTACATTGCTTGAGATAATAAGGATAGAACACCCACTAAAAATATATTAGTAACTTCAAGGAGAACTAAAATAGCGTTTCCACTATTCAGAGGTTTCAAATTTAGCGTTTTCGACGTTTATTTCAGCATTGGAACACCCACCTAAATCTGAAACTTTTTTAGGTGGTGGAATTGGTTGAAACCGATCTTCCGTGAAGTTTGTTTCCAACACTTTGTCTTTATCTTTAATGAAGTTTTGATAAAGATCAACAAAGTGTTTGGAGTTTTATAAGTTCTGGACCAATGACCTTCCACCCCATAAGTATAGCATTTTTCTTTGACATTCTCCCTGGGTCTATTATATGGAGCTTTTCCTCTCCTTTCTGCCTGATGCCTCTTGCCTCTTCTGGTGGCTCATATTTACAATCGGATTGTAACATCGATCGTGGAATCTTCCATGACCACGAACACCTCCACGATCTCGTCCTCTTCCTTGCCAATTGCCACTTATACTGACCCTTGTTTCAGGCAATGGGACGGAACCAACTGGACAAGCCTAAGAATTTTTCATCAGCAACTCCTAGTTCCTTTCATCAACCAGGAGGAGTGAAAGCGATTCACCATATTTAGTGAATTTCAGAATCAGATATTGATGCATCAAAATTACATTTTCTCGATGAAAAAATGAAATATATTTTGTCTAATATTTGCTCCTCGAATATAGGTTTTTCACATAAAATCATACGTAAGATAATACTAAACAATGCATAATTATATTCTTGCACAGATTTAAAATCTTACAAGCTCACAGTATGTCATTCATATCTGGTATTTGAAAGAAATACCAACTTCTGATTCTCAAATCTTCATTTCAAATTAATTCATAGCACATATGGATTTTTGATAGTATGATATTCAGATTTCATCTCCTCATAGAGATGATGCCAAAGGAAAATCAATGCTTTGTATTTTCTTGTGGAGTTGATTCGTTGTTCTTCACTATGATATGTTTTAGACCTTTTGCATTTAGATGTAATTCAATATCATATTCTCAAAGCATTAGTTTAATTACAAAGAGGAAGTAAATTATTGTTCTAATGTTAACAACTATTGGTAACAATAAATAGCACAATGATTTGTTAAGAATATTTCGGATTCTATTTGTTATTTCTTCAGCATTGGAGGCCACGTCGTTTGTTGTACCTTAATGAAAAACACAAAAATTAAGTCTTATCACTTGGAGCAAGTACACCAACATGGAATATAAAGTTTTCTGGCCACTTCACACAAAATAGGACAACCGCATCAATATTTGTGGGTGAATCACATAGAAAAGATAAATCACATCAACATATTGACGATCCGACGGTGGAACTATAATTATTTTAGTTAGATTATTATGATATAGATCAAAAACAAATCAAAACATACGGATATGATAAACTACCTTCGTTTGACTTTGAATCTCAACTGATCATGTCATTCATATCTGGTATTTGAAAGAAATACCAACTTTTGATTCTCAAATCTTCCTTTCAAATTAATTCATAGCACATATGGATTTTTGATAGTATGATATTCAGATTTCATCTCCTCATAGAGATGATGCCAAAGGAAAATCAATGCTTTGTATTTTCTTGTGGAGTTGATTCGTTGTTCTTCACTATGATATGTTTTAGACCTTTTGCATTTAGATGTAATTCAATATCATATTCTCAAAGCATTAGTTTAATTACAAAGAGGAAGTAAATTATTGTTCTAATGTTAACAACTATTGGTAACAATAAATAGCACAATGATTTGTTAAGAATATTTCGGATTCTATTTGTTATTTCTTCAGCATTGGAGGCCACGTCGTTTGTTGTACCTTAATGAAAAACACAAAAATTAAGTCTTATCACTTGGAGCAAGTACACCAACATGGAATATAAAGTTTTCTGGCCACTTCACACAAAATAGGACAACCGCATCAATATTTGTGGGTGAATCACATAAAAAAGATAAACCACATCAACATATTGAAACTAATTAATAGGTTTCCACACAGACGATCCGACGGTGGAACTATAATTATTTTATTTAGATTATTATGATATGGATCAAAAACAAATCAAAACATACAGATATGATAAAGTACCTTCGTTTGACTTTGAATCTCAACTAGTTAGAGACTCGTGTTGATAATGTGTTATGGAACAAGTGCTTACGCAGATTGAATCGATTCATCGATATACGCAGTTTGTTTTAGTTGGACGATAAATGTCGGAACTAACAAAATAATTAAACTATTTTAGAGAGAGAACATAGAAAAAGAAAAAGAGATTTTCATCTTTTAAAATATGTCATAATATCTTACAAATGAACTTTACTTATAGGACTCAAATTGATTAATTAACATCTAATCTTTTCTCACCTAATTAAGATGATTAGGTATAATTAATATCTAATAAATCGTTTTAATAGCATTAAAAATAGATGAGATCTAAAAAAAATATATAGACTTAGATATAAATACATCATTTCAAAGATAAATATAATTGAATAATTAACAACAATTTATAACTAACCACAAGTCCCCCAAACGCTTCAAAAATAGTAAACGGTTTCAGAGATACAGTGTAATGCTTGTAGAAACGAGACGATGTTTTGTGTCAATTTCAGAGATGGACAGTATAATGCTTGTAGAAACGAGACGATGTTTCATGTCAATACAATCCATCGTCACAATAACATCAAAAGACTCATTAAAATCACATTCCATCCAAAAAGCTTGGGAAGGATTCAGATGAAAGATCAAGCTCAAGTGTATCAATTATCATGCCTGCCAACTATGTTACAATATTGGCAGATTTAGTTGCCGAGTTTCATTGAGCTGCCCACCTCTATATTGTCCGTGGAAAACAAAGTCGGTTTTTCTCTTCTTTCGCCCAAATAAAAAAGGGGCAGCATCAAGTCGATATAATACAGGTTATACATAGACAACAGCGTGTCTAACCGGCCGACAACATCACGCCAGGCTGCGCCGGATAAGTCCGATTAGACCACACACAAACACTATGAAACCACATCGACAGATAGATAAAACAACCCTTTATGTCGCGACTGGAACAACTTCATCTACAGGAAACCATCAACACAGGCTTCGAACTGGGTCCTTGATTTCCAGGTTGAAATATGACTTGCAATAGATATATAATCACAATCTCTTCATCTGTTCTCCCGCTGGCATTGATTGCTGAGTTAAGAGACTTGATCCGGATGAGTGGCAAACTTAGTAGATGTACAAGCATCCATTGAAGACTGCTGCATAACTATCGGATGCGAAAGAACTCTGTCAATTTCTGACACCCTGGACAGGTAAACATAACATGAGGAAGATAACTCCATAGACAGGCTAACAGGTCAGATGAATTCATGAAGTTATTAAGTGTTTTGAACTTCATTTGCACTATTACCAAAATTCAAGGAACGCTAATCATGAAAAAACTAATTAAAAAAAAAAAAAAACAGCAGGAAGAAAAACTCGGGGTGTAGGCTTGGATTAATACTAAATCCTTTCAAGAAAATAAACAGAAAG
>JAOVYX010003214.1:0-11139 GCA_035668315.1 Drosera spatulata
AGGAATGGGAATGTACCAGATGTATGTAGTTTTAAGCTCACGTTGCAACGTCGAATCTGATACCAATATGATGTGTTTGATTGAGCGATTCCTGTTAGCAAATTTTAACTCTTGGAATATGTTTCGAATAGTTTCAATTGTTCGATCCTTGGATATGTTTTGTGACCGAGAGAGTATCAAATAGTATAAGCATTGGTCTTGGATAGGTTATGGAGTATACGGACAAAAAAGAAAAGTAAAATTATTAATATTCCCTTTTTTGATATCTGTAGGATCTGCTAGAACATTTCAAATAGTGCTATTACAATAGGAATTGTGGGATTAGATTTAATCCAGTTAACTCAGCTGCATCTCCTTTATTTTTCTCTTGTTTCGTGAAACTTAACAGTTATTTTTCTAAAAGCAATTTTCAAAATTAAAAAAAAAACCACAACACATGATGGTTTTGGAATTGATACAGCGAGAATAACTGGATTAATCCAGCTCCATAATTCCGATTTCGTATAATATTGAACTGTTTTTTTTTTTTCCTATTCTAGACAAACGAGAACAAGGAACAGAAAATGGCATTAGTTGACACTCATGATTTTTGTTTTATTGAGGGCAGAAGCAAAAGGTAGCGCTGGCGAAGCAGCTGAGCTTGAGGCCAAGGCAGGTTGAGGTCTGGTTCCAGAATAGAAGGGCAAGGTATGCACTTCTACATTTTAGATGCCATTTTTTGAGTATTAATCTATGATGTTTGAAAAATGCGGCGTATTGAGTCAGGACGGAGTATTTCTATTGGTTGTTTCGGTTGTTACCTAGAACTTATACTCTACAAGATAGTTATAGTAGTTTACTGATAAGGATCGCGATTGATGAATAGTAAACTATTGACATCCATGCTGTAAAAATTTAGCCACAATAAGTAGATACGACTATACGAGTAGCTAGCATAGTTTTTTTTTAGTAATGCTGAACACACCCTCTAGTTATTATCAGCACAACCTGCCATGATCCTAGTTTACCTTCTAGTATGAGGAAGCCCCTAGACTGGATGGAGTCGTAATCTAGATTGAGGAAGCATAGCTCATTGACTATGCAACGCCGAATACAAAGCGTTTATTAATGAGTCTGGAAGTTTAATCTTATCATGTTGGATGTAGTACAAAGCAATCATGCACTTGCTCCCGCAATGATTTACTCTACGAAGTGCAAGATTATTCCATAATTGTATGTTGCACAAATCACACTGTTCCTCCTGTTCGGGGGCAGTGCCAATGTGACGAGAAGTGGTCCTCTAATGTGTATTAGGTTTCTGTTGTTGCGGCAAGCTATAGGTTCTTAGGCCAAGGCTCGCAAGCGATAGGTAAGATGGTACCCTAGTGACATCGCCGATCTATAGTTGGCGCATCTGAAATGTTGCTCTATGCTTACGAAGAACATGGACCATTTTATGAAAGATTTCAACTACAGGATATGGCGTACAGGTCTTAATTAAGTCTGTTGATGCGACCTAGAATTACGAAGATCTCATCTAGATATTGATATATGAATGTAACCATTATGATGGATGAGTCTCGCAAATCATTATATGGTTATGGCTTCAGTTTTGCCTTGGTT
Source organism: Drosera spatulata (assembly GCA_035668315.1). Lineage (NCBI taxonomy): Eukaryota > Viridiplantae > Streptophyta > Magnoliopsida > Caryophyllales > Droseraceae > Drosera > Drosera spatulata. The sequence continues at coordinate 1,603 of JAOVYX010003214.1, forward strand.
GAGAGGGCATTAGGGTAGATGCAAAGGTTAGACTGTATCTATAGCTACTGATTGTGATTTCATTTTATAGTCTACAAGATTTGGCTCGTGATTATCGAATCAGATAAAGTAGGAATTATTGAACATAGGAAAATACTGCAGGTGATTTTTGAATGCTATCTAGGTTAGGTGTGGGCACGGGAGAAGCTTGCATCGTCTGGCCTGACATAAAAAGGTTATCTGTTCCTTTCAAGTTGATCAGCTGTTGGCTCTGTTGGCGGATTATTCAAGCAATCTTGATGATTAGATGTACCTTTTAACAGTATGGTGCTAGTATAAGGTCTTATTAGGATGTGGTATAGAAGCATAGAGAAGATACTCGTTGTGCATTAACTGTGGTTTGATGGCCTAATCGCTAGTGCAGAGGGGCGACTATCCATCCAAACTTGTCAAACCGAACAATCATATTGGCCATCAGCCTAGGAGCTCATATGACCTTACATTTGGTGATATTTAAAGATCATGATTTCAATTCTCTGTCACTGCAGTTCACTACTTGGAACTATATTTTCTGATTTTTATCGTTGAACAAATGATGCAGGACAAAGCTGAAGCAGACAGAGGTGGATTGTGAGTATCTAAAGAGGTGTGTTGAGAAGTTGACCGAGGAAAACAGGAGACTACAAAAAGAGGTTCAAGAGCTTAGAGTACTGAAGCTTTCTCACTCTCACATCAATCCTCCCACCACCCTAACTGTATGCGGCTCGTGCGATCAGCGTGTGGCTGGCCCCGGCCCCTCCGTCTCACCATCAAACATGCTTGTGAAAGCTCCTGTTGGCGGTTTTCGCCAATTGATGCCCGTGAAGCAGCAGCATGTCTCAACAACTGCACATAATGAAAATTTGCTGACCCTTTAGCCTTTCTGCAATACAAGAAGCAGCTGCTTTTATAGTCAGACTCAGATATTGGATAAGGATACCAGTAAATGTAGGAGGATCAAGCGACTAGATTCAAAGAGAACTGATCTGTAGAAATTAGACAGTGAAAGCTAGAGCTAACTCGGCTTCATGTTTCAACTGATCGCGGATGCTGTTTATCTTTTGTCGGGTCTGTTTGAGAGGTCGAATGAGCAACAGAACTTACAATGATATTTCAGTAATTTTGTTTGCTTTCTCCATACCATCCCCTTCTGCACTGTTATTTTGTTATTATATCTGTTTTCTTTGAATCAGGGTGTTGTTTTCGTTAACATGTTCAGATTTTCGGCTACCGCATAGGTTGCAGGGAGCAGGGAAACCACCCTAGAAACATCTGGAGTTATCCCGTTGCTTGGTCGCTTTATTCTTATAAGGACATGGACCATGTCTCAGAATTCAACTGCTTAATTCATGGTTTTGAGCTGAACTATGTATGATGCGACCTAAAGCTATGGAGATGTTGCCTAAATATACTGATATCAGTGTGACCATCAATCATGGAGTTATGATTTTAGTTTGCCGTCGTGAAGAAGGAATCAGGCACGTCCCCTTCCTAGCTAATAGTAATAGCTCTAACTTCAGTTTGCAGTTTCAGAGATCGTGAGGCTCGGGCTTTGATTATGGAATCTGGAATCGGGATGATTTGGTCATCATCGATATAAAAAGGAAGAATTCGAGTTCAGCTTAACGCATTGTTCATTGCTTGGAGTTGGAGAATGCGCGATTCCAAATTCCAATCAGCATAACATCATGTCCAAAATCTTCACATTAGGGTCGTCGTTTTTGGTATTAACGATCAGGTAGAGTGTACAATGGTCCGACTTTTTGGACATTTCTACTCCAATTCTTTTACGCACAAAAAACGTGGAAACATAGAATGCACATGTATGAAAAAGGTAATCGAGAAAAGAAATATTTAATTACTAGTCCCTCAAAATACAGTTATATCCCTCCCAACCCACATCACACCCCTCAACCAACCAACTCTACACTCAACACTCCTCCTATATATGTGAGGGATAGTTATAGAAATAAAAAAAAATTAAAAGAAGGTGTATTGTTTAGAGGATGATTAACATTTTTCGTTGTTAAATGACTTCGTTTATTTGGGGATACTCAGGGCAAACACCATTATTCCAATCTATTTTATATGTCACAGGGGTTATTGTTGATGCCGTAACCGTCAATAAACAACTACTCCATCCCTCCCATATTATAGGTAATCGATTGATTCGTTATGTATATTTATGTGTATGTTGAATATTTATGAAATTTAATAAAAAAAGATTATTTTTTTAAGTAGATTTATTGTAACATTTGTGAGAGAAAATAATAGAATTAATGATAACAGATGGTGATTGTTTTGTTAGAGTAAGGTGCTATAGTTATATTTTGACATCAAATTATAAAAATAGAGCTCCAATCATGAGATAAAATTAATATCAAAATAGAACTGAGTTAAACTTGGTTCCAAATTTGACACCAGATATAAGTGCACCTATAATTATTACGTCAGCATTTGCTTATTTTTTTGATTATCTATGTTTAAATTGGATTAATTCATCAATAAATGAACAATTGAGTTTGAATTGGCCCCATTTTATTGTAAAATACAACCAACCATTGAACAACAGTTGTATAATCGATGTCAAAATCACTTTTTGATGTCAAATAATAATAATAGTTACATCTATTTTATCTTCATAGTTGGACTTGTTCTTATTATTTAGATGAAAATATTATTAAATATGATATGTTAATTATATGTTTTTTAATGATCTAAATAGATAAATATTTGTCTATATTATGAGATAGAAGGAATAATTTGTTGTTGCAATCAACACTACAATTTTTTTAATTTTTTTTTTGATTTTGTCGTTCAGATCATTCTCATCACAAGATTAGGATGGTAAAATCTGTCTTTATCCACAAAAAAAAAAAAAAAAAAAAGGATTGTAAAATTTATGCTGCTATTGGGTAGAAAAGTCGAGGATAACGAAGGGCTTGACTTCGTGGAAGCAAATTTTTCCAATTCCAATTCTGCGATAATAAGGGATCTTGGGTTCACTCAACCCACAGAAAGTGAAAAGCTTTGAAAAATTGACGTCATGTTGCTGCTCTACTCATCTCCTCTCCACTTTAGCTCATCTCAGAGTCGTCGTCGTCATCATCAGCCATGTGAGCATCATCGGTTTGTCTGCCTGTGTTTGTCTTATTCTTGTGTGATTTGTTCATTTTTCTGGGATCTATGTGGTGAGTTAAAAGTTATCCCGGATAGTTGAAAAAGAAAAAAAATAACTTACATATGTCAACAATTCATAATCTCTTAACTTGAGTTTTTGGCTTTCAAGATGATCAGTTTATATATGTATGTTACTTCGATCCAATTTAGATGTTGGATTCTTCCTTTACACCCTACACCCTACACTTGCTATTGCTGTTGTTTCTTGATCTGGGGGTGGAAGGGTTACTCTTTAAAAGATTAGAGGCAAGAGTTATGGTTAGATCATCATTCGTAATAGTTTTTCTAGCTCTATCTCTATCCCTATCATATAGTACTACAACGTTATTCTTTTTTGTACAGATTCAGTTTTTGATTTAGTCGTCCAACATATTCCCTATATCGATTTCTATACGTATTTGAGCAATCTTCATATACTAATCTTTTATATACTTATATATTATTAACCTTTTTATATAAGTTTTATGATGTATAAACATAGAAGTAAATTTTATATTTATGAAAAAAAAGTACACCCTTCGTCCCAAAATTTTTACAACATTTTGATTTTATACTCGTGTCGATATAAAGTTTGGCACGCATGCAACGGCGATCAAATCTAATTTTTTTTATAAATTTATCGTGAAACATCAATAGTTGTGTAAGTTACGTATTTCAACTTAATACATATTGCGGGACGATCAGACGTAATTTAATATGAAAACGAGACTTATATTCATGCGTATAAAATAGTGCAAAATACGTATATGTTGATGATCAGACGCGATTTGATAGGAAAACAAGACTTGCATTCATATGTATAAAATAATGCAAAATACATACATGTTACAAAATATGTGGGACGAAAAGAGTAATTTTTAAAATCATAAAATTATTATTTTATATTTTTTGTATTAATAATTTCTCAATTTATATTTTATTAAAAATAAAATTATTGATATTATTGATTTATAATAGTTTAAAATAAGGGTTAAAATGATATAAAGAATCAATTTTTTGTTCTCTAAATATAGGGAGTGAAGTGAGGGATAAGGAGTTGAATAGGGATAGAGATAAGAATAGAAAATCTGCTAGATGAGTCATTTTCAGCAAAAATCCTTATATATAAGGATAGGAAACAGTGTAACGTCACGACATTTTTATTATTTATAGATACGTGACGTCACTGCCGTTACAGATAGATATCCATAACAAGACAATAATTGTAAAGAGTCTACTGACAAGAATAAAGAGGAAGTAACAACTATTTATTATTATATAATCTCAATCTCCATAGTACATAATACAACCATCAAATAACACTATTCAAACGCAGTTATCATACAATAGTCCAAGTCTACATTCAAACCGTAGAAGGTACGAGAAGTCAATTATTACAATTCCCATTGTCTGATCCTAAGGTTCAATTATTATAGGACAAGATTCTCATTATAGTAACAGAACGGACCCATCATTGGCTCACGTCTACTCTGAAGCCTCGCCATCTCTATTAGTACCTAATCATAGAGGAAACAAATCAAAGACAAAAAAAAAACCCGTGAGCAAACCCGGATACTGTCAGCGACAGGACTGCACATGCTAAGACCCTAGCACATGTGTAGCTGTCGCTTAACAGTATATTAAAACCCCATTAACTTCAATGTCACCATTTTCTTCTTTCGACCCCTCTTTCATTTAATTGTTTTACCCGTGTTCTTACGCTTTTAAATTTATTATTCCATCTTCGACCACCAAAGGATCAGGTCATCAACGGTCTCGAATCAATCAGTGGAAATTCCTTCCACTCCTAACATGAAATCACATCAGCGCATCGTCGAATGGCTCCCTGTAAGCAAACATTGCCCAGCAACCCCTAGTGGCATACCTGCAAGCACTGTCCAGCATCTAAGTCGCCACGGCGAGCCCATGTCCCTGCGCAAATTTCGAGTCCCTGCAAACTAGTGCCCGGTGCCTCGACGACCTCATCACATCCATCTAATGGAAGGCTAGTCCTTCCTCTAACACATCAACGCATCGTCGATTGGCTCCCTGCAAGCATCTGTTCAGCACTCGTGTTGGCAGAGGGGCTAAGTCCTGTCACAACCCCGGGTCCCTGCAAACATCTGCCCAGCATCCCTAGTGGCATACCTGCAAGCACGGTCCAGCATCTAAGTCGCCAGGGGAAGCCCATATCCCTGCGCAACCTTCGAGTCCCTGCAAACCGGTATCCGGTGCCTCAACGATCCTTCTAAATCTCTACCAGGGACAACGAACCTCCCTTCGTCCCGATATCATCCTCAAACGATAACTCGTATAGGTTATTCAGTTCGTGCATATCGAATTTTATTAAAACGCATTACCTTGTTCGTCCCATTTTTCTATTAGTTTAGTTCTCCATTCTTAATTAACGTCTCAATTGAGCTTATCCCATCATTTATGTTCGCGTATTCATTGTCGAATAATTATTATACATATATGCGCTACAATCCATTTATAATTCGCATTGGATTATCGTTAATCCATACGTTAGTAGTATTTATCAAACCAACTCATCACCCCATACGTAATTCTCATCTCCCAAACTCACCGCAACCTGCGGATCATTGTCTCAATACAGTCCAAAACTCCAGCAATTCACCTCATCACTCATCAGAATATCATAAACAGTCTCAAATCCATCTATTGGCTAAATCGATGCCACGAGAGTTTATAGGACAACGTCGATGACCAAAATTCTTACTGATTTTGGATGTTTGCAGGATGATACGCTGAGCCCTGAACTAGCAACAGTTGACGGTGCAACACCAGAGAACCTGGCAGGTCTTGTCGAGGCCGGTGAAGCTTTGTTGGACATGAAAGTTGTCAGCGTAAATTTGAGCACTGGTCAAAGTGAACCCATCTCGAACAAGACGAACAAGCAAATCCTCAAGAGGTATATACACTTTTCCGATTAATTTTCCTGAAACATTTGTAATTTTAAGTTTTCGTACAGTCAAGTCATAATGATCTGTTTTGTATAGGGTGGTTCTGATTGTGTACATATTTTTCTGACAGGTTCGCTTAGGTTCTAGCAGACGAGAAGCGAACTCGAGATATCAGGTCACCGCAAGGCAAGAAGCAGGTTCCTCAAAATGGCATGATCAAACCGTTGCAGGTTCCTCAAAATGGCAAAGATCAAACCGTAGCAGTTTTAACTCAGGATGATGAGTGGTTAATTTGATTCATAGTAACCTTTATTCTCTTATTTTAAGCATAAATAAATGTATGTAGAGCAAGTTTGAAGGATGGTTAGCTATCATTATCTTATATTTCTTTCGTTCCATAATAAAGCAAGATTTATTTAATTAGATTGTTTCAAAATATATACAACATATTATATTTACTAATTTTTTTGTATAAAAAATAAAATAAATTATTATCTGTTATAGTATATTCATTATGTTCTTCTATAATTGTTACAAATCTCACTATAATTAAAAAAAATTCTTTCTTCATCAAATTTCACAAAAATTCAATATATATATAAATCTGTATATCGGGTCAATATATTGTTTATATTTTGGAACGGATGGAGTAAGAATTGTCAATTGAATAATGCACAACTTCCTCCGCCGCATAAAGAATACAATCGTTTGATTGTCCATACATAACGAGTTGAACTTTGTCCCGTCTTGTTATGCCATCAAATGATTTTTTTACAATTTGATCATAATCATTTGATCATGAAACACTGATGGCATTTTATGTTATGTATTTTTATCTGAATTAAAAAAATAAAATAAAAATCATGTTTTGTTTCGTTTAATGATAAAACGAAGTCATGAAAATATATGATGGATAACCAATCTGGGTTGGTCTAGTGGTGTTCGACTCAACCTTCTTCTTGAAGGTCTTGGGTTCGAATCCCACTAGCCTCAAAATCCATGTTGGCCACGCCCGTTGAATTCGGTCAAAGCTTTACCCGATGCTGGTGGGGGGGCGCCTTGTCAGTGTTCGGGGGATTAGTCGAGATGCGTGCGAGCTGACCCGGACATCCTCGTCACAAAAAAATAAAATAAAAAATAAATAAAAAAAATATATGATGGATAACATCAAAAATCAAAAGTGTTGGCATGACCCCAAAATGCAGCTTCAATTTCACGCAATTTAATTTGGGTTGTCCTGAGCATATTGTAATATGTTAGCACGTTATTCTATATTTGCCAACACTTTTGTTGTCGTGCTGTCTGAATTTAGTTACTCCTTTCGTCTGTTATTAATAGCAACCTTGGTAAATGCAAGTCATAAAGCAGTTCATGCTATGAATCGTCATGGAATGATCAAACATCGTTTTATATAAAATTATCATAAAATATTAATAATAATTTAAGTTATAAATTTTAACCCTATATTAATGACATAATAATTTTCTCAAAATAACGACGAATAACCAATCTTCTCAAAATATATATTGAATAATGCAATAATGATACAACTGTATTATTAATTTCGAACGAATGGAGTACAATACTACTTCCTTCGTCTCAAAAAAATGAAACAATTTTCTAATTCGGATCCCCTACTTTAAATATAATCATACCCAATATAAAAAGTTTTTCGGATAAAATAATCCATTTGTCCTTGACTCCTTTCTCATTTTGGGGCTCCACCACTTATACTTTTTTCCCTCGTTAATTAGGGGTAGTTTTATAATGTTAGGGATAAAAATAAGATTTGATTAATTTACGTGTTAACTTTTTATGTTTTATTTAATTTAAAATAAAGGAAGTATTTTTTTTATGAACTTTTTCATCTGAAAAATGCCAAATCATAATCCACGACTTGAGTACATTCTACTAACTCATCTATCTACTACTTTCTCCGTCACAATATACATACAACACTTTTTTTATTGAGCTATCCCAATTTACTTGTAATTTTTTCAATTTTAATAGTTTTTTCACATAAAAAAATCAAAACAATCATCATTAGTTACATTACCCTCACTATCTACTCTCATAATTATTAGTATAATAAACCTCAATATCATTAAAAAAATAATATGAACGATGTGTGTTAGATTTGTCTAATAACAAATAAACGGTTGAGATTAAAAACAACACAAATTAAGGGTTAAGATTTAAATACTGAAATATTTTAATCTCAACCAATCATATATATTATTTTAATCTCAACCATTCATTAATAAATGTATTCATGTATTAGATTTATTTGAAATAAATTAGAACGACTTTCGTTAGGGTTTGAACGAAATATAATGTAATATTTCAAAAAAAATTAAATCACAAAAAAGGAGAGTGATTTAATAACCCGAATTTTTAAATGCTTTATTTTCTTTCCAATTCTTTCTTCAAAACTCAAAATTTGGACACAAATTGCCCCTAAATCAAACCCTACAAATTCATCATAATGTGAAGAACTTTCAACAAATTAAATTGAAGATGTGGCCATCAAATTGAAGACGTGACAACCAATTTGGGTTGGTTTAGTGGTGTTCGATTCAACCTTCTTCTTGAAGGTTTTTGGTTCGAATCCCACTAGCCTCAAAATTCATGTTGGCCACGCCCGTTGACTTCGATCAGAGGTGCGTTGGCCCGGACACCCTCGTCATCAAAAAAATAAAAATAAAAAAATAAACAAAGATTATTATCCAGGGAAGTTACCTCGTAAACAAAGAGGCCGTTTCCGTCGAGTTATGACCAGGACGATGTCCCTAGCATAAGTGTGTGATTTCAAGGCTGAGTTCGTCTTGTAAGTTTAGGAGATCGCTTGTCGACCTGACGTCAACCTTAAAAAAAAATCAAATAAATAAATAAATAAATCGATGGTTTTGTTTAGGAAAGAGAAATACCAAGTAGGATGACCAAGTTTGAGTTACGCATAGTTTTCAGTTCTTGTTTTCTTATTTATGCCAGTTGATAATGTTGATATCTGAATGTTGTTTCTTTCTGAATTGGTATTGGTTTCGTATTCTGTTGGAAACATTTTCTGCGGGGATATCTGATAGGCATAAAAAGTATCAGCTCGCTCGCTGCTGCTGCTTTTGCTTGTCTTCCTTTGGAAACCATTGATTGCTCCACTCTCAATATTTGACGTCAGTTGTGGGCAAATCATAGGATGGTTCGTCCCAAGGCTTCTTCGAAAGAGAAAAGCACACGCTGTGGTGGTGTAGATTTCAAAGTGAGATTTATGAACTCCTCCAAAGGAGAAATTTTATTGCCATTTGTTTCGTAATTCAGAAATCTTTATTCAAATCATGAACTTCTGTGCTGTTTCTTTCTGTAGAAATTCAAGCGAAAACTTGGTAGGAAGTTGCCGCCACCAAAGAATGCTACCAATACTGAAATCAAATCAAAAGGT
>JAOVYX010003215.1:0-11139 GCA_035668315.1 Drosera spatulata
ATGACAGCCGCATTAGTAATGCTCTCCCGATTCAACAACATGCGGAAATATGCAGTTTCATCAGGACTGTTATTAAACACCTGAGACAAGGACCGACAGTTAGTGTGACTCAATATAAAACAAAAGATAAATATAGATATTTTCTCAAAAAAAATAAAAAATAGAAAAGGCGCTGGGGAAAACTTATTACCTGGATAAACTGTGACCTTCGCAGATTAAACATGAATTGAGGGAACAAAGAAAAAGAAGGGTTTAACGTGAAGGATGACGGGTCATCCTTCCGGTAATCCCCAAATTTGGAACAAAGACGTATGAGATGGCGATCCAACCACCTGGTCGGATCAAAGCCTTCCTGATGATGGAAAATAAAATGAAATAAACATCAGAGAAAGTAAATCCTACCGAGGAAGATGAAGGCGAGTCAACATCACAGATGACTAGACACAGCAGAGACACTCAATAGATAACATGATCTTCTCACAATGAAGAAACATGAACAGAAATCAACGCAGTATACCTCCAACTCCATCTTGTGAGAACATAATCTAGCCACAACCACAGCAGCTGTTTCTTGATCAAACCCCTGTATCAATTCCTGTAAAACATATGCGTCTAGTCAATATCCAGAATAGCAGAGGTAAAAGTGATTCAAAAAGATCTCATTGACTTTTAAGAATAACTTGAGAAATAGTCCGATACAGCAGCAATGTAAGCAATTCTAGCACATTATACCAGTCACCAGTGTTCATGCATATAAACAAGCAACTATAAAAATCAGAACAAAATTCATCACAATAGATTATGGCCAATGCCCAATATACATAACACCCATGACAGGTTGGAGGAGGACCAAAACTATCACCTCTGAACTAACAGCACTATCTACCCATTGTCTGCTGACGGTGGTAACACGAAGGAATGACTGACCTTCAGGAGTCTGATAACTGCATCAAATCAAAGAAAAACATCAGGAGTTTGTATATTTAGATAAGGGTAGAAGCTTTACCCGTCTGAAAGCGACAAATAATACCTCGTCAGGAATTGCAAGTATAACTGTGAATATGCAGCTCCAGGAACATTTGAGCGTTCACTAGATGAAATATCAAAATAAACAGTCAAACAAGTAGTTCTATCAAGGCTACACAACTTCCATGATGTCGTATTTCCCTGTCCAATTACTGTAGCAGCCACAGCAGATCCTTTCTGCAACAAATTAACTATATGTGTGTCAAATTTCACATCTGAAATAGACTCCAAAACTTATGTGCTAAACTGGAAAGAAGGAAATCAGACGTTCATAAATATGCAGCTGAAAAATTGAAAAATCAGAGGAGAAAATGGAGAGCATGTCAGAGAAAACTAGTGCACTCAGATAAGCAACTTGGTAGCCGCACCTTCTCCAAGGATGTGCAAGGCCCGATGATGCCCTGAATTTTAATGTCTTTTGAACAATTGATCTCGAAAGTGCCACTGCAAAAAGGCCGAAAATTCAAGATGGGAAATAAAAAAGGGTAAAAAAAATCCTAACAGGCCTAAAAGGAGGAGAGGGGATAGGAACAAAGATCATTATGTGTTGTTCATATATGTTAAGATATCAATTATACAATGGGCTTCAAATATCAACCGGAATTTTTCACAGAGTTGATTCCTCGACATGATACAAGTTCAACTACAGTGTGTAATCATGAGTTCATGTCCTATGACCCTATTTGTTGTAGCATGCTTTTGGCACTTGTTATATAATGTGTCCATAGAATGTCCACGCTTCAAGACCATATTTACATGAGGGGAAGGGATTAGATACTTATAGTGTCGGTGGCCTTCTACCATCAACTTAAACTGTTTGCAGCGCTGATTCATTAACAATATTCACAAGATATCCAACAGAAATCAAAGGGGAAAGCAAAGAAGTTGTCAACACAAAGGCACATCGGCCACATATACCAAATCCATGAGCAAGTCTTAGAATAATAGCGGGAGGGAAACGCTTGATTTACCATTAGACACAAAGATATTTAAACACGAAGTATACCCAAAATAAAAGTCACTCACAGATCAAGGTCTCGAACAGAAATTCTAAACTCAAGGCTCCGACATACTCTCTGACCAAACATCCAATCTTTGTAAATCTATAAGGACAAAATGAAGACCAAACATAGGATAACACAATAGTTTTTTGAGTTCTAACCAAATTCCAATGGAAGTTGAGAATAAAACGTCTTAGCATGGAGGGCCAGGGATTCATAAACACTCAGACCAGACATATCAATCTTCTATAAACTACCAGTTAAACTAAAAGGGTTTAACAGACATGCATCATAGAACCTAAAGCCCAATATCAGCAACTTACTTGAAGCACAAACCAAGAGATTGTTCTCCTTCATCAAATAGACGTTTGAATGAATCTTTAAATACTGCATGACCAAAGCTCTCAGCCAGCACAACAAGGCCACCAGTTCTTTCAACAGCAACCTTCATCTCAGCAACTCCAACCTTGAATATAATGAATGCACCCAAATTATCCAACAAACCAAATATGATATGATGACACATATAAGCAAAATGGAATGATGAATTTGGCATGTTTTAATTGTTTGAAGCAGCAGCTGAAATACTGTAAAGGAAAATATGTATGCGTTGATCAACAAGAGAAAAACATACAACTTGAAATCCAGCGGAACAATAAAACAGATAATGATAGCAAAGCAAACGGAATGAAAAATGTTCCTTTGGTCGTAAAGGCATAGCTAGGAAGGAGAGAATAGGCTGACCTGATCAAGTGCAGAGGCAAAAAGATCGAGGACATGACCCTGATCAACTAGCTGCTTTGCAAGTCCCTCATAGAATTTCACCGCTTTTTGAAAATAAGGTGAGGCATCCTTATCAAGATCTTTATGAGAACGAACCGGCTCAGATAAATCTTTCGATACAATCTGTGACACACAAAAAAACCAAAATAAGATCACCACCTCAGCCCTTGATGAACTGCAAGAACAAGAAGCAAGACTGCAAAAGAAACATACTGTTCCAGGCCCTTCTGTGCAAGGACCGCCTACTAGAGCGATAATTCTAGCACCAGATCCAGGTAAACAAGCTCCTAATAAGCCCGCAGCAACACTCAATGCCACACCTGTGCATCTTCGTGATCTATTTCCAGCAGGAACCGGCCACTGATCTGTTTGTAGTTCATCCAGCAACTGCGAGTCACACCCTGATGTCAACAATGTTGCACTACCATGGAAGACACTTGATGTGAATAACAACAGCTCTTACACCACAATCTAGAGAAACGATTGTGCCTACAAAAACATAATCCCCAAATGGGGGTATGAAGCATGAATATAAAGCACTCAATAGACTAGATGTGCCAATTCTGAACGATATCATAGACGTTCTACCACTGTCACAGCTCGATCTACTTTGATACAGTAAACTAGTTCATTACACGAGCTAGCAACCTGCTACCCCCAATAACAGTCGCACTTACAATGGAATAAGCCAAAGCATTGTCCGTGCTTCATGCCCAAATGATTCTGGCGTCAAGTGGAACGTTCCGACACAAAAAGTAATCAATGCCTTGATAGCAAAATTGAGTGTGATAGGATTGATTCCACATCACATAGAACACACACATTCAACACCTTAATTCAGTACAAAATGGAACACATACTCACCGAACTGAGCGTGTACTCGCACTCCGATGCAGGCAACAGGAACCGCTCAATGCCACCACCAACAAACCCATTCTGCACCCCAACAACCCTCTGATGTCCACCTACACCAGCAGCACCAGGCCCCATTCTCCTCGCACCAGCAGCCGCCAATCCAAGCTGCTCCAACACCTGCTCCTTCCCAATCTCCTTCCCGCCTCTAAATATATACACCTTCGCCATCTCCGAAAACCCCAACTCATGAACATGAACCTGAGTCCCAAACGAAACGAACCCGACAAGCGCATTATCAGGCAACAACCCGATCGCCCGCTTCAAAGCCGACTTCACGAACCCCAATTCCTCATCAATCACACACGTATCAACTACAAACACAAACACCGGCGCCGCCACCGCTACCGCCCCACGAACTTCCCCAATTCCGCCACTCAAATTTGCATCCAAGGAATACTGAACTGTAGTATACTGCGGATACAGCTCCGCGGGCACATTGGCCTCCGAAACCCCCGCGTAATGCTGCGGGAAATGGTTCCTCTGGAAGCAGAACGGACAGATCCAGATCTTGGCGGCGAAATCGACCTGACAGAAGGGATTGAGGCACGAGAAGCAGGTCTTGCATCGGAGAGGCGAGTAAGGCAGGGAAGGGATCTCGGGGTGGCGGCGGATCGGGGCGATCGTGGCGGCGATTGGGATCACGCACTTGCTCGCTTCCACTTTGGTTCTCGGCCACGCGTTCCAGGTCATTCGGACTCCGTCGATCGATTCGGAGTCTAGGGGATTGGATGATGGGGTCTCTGTCATCGTCATCGCCGCCGCCGAGGTCGCCGCCGTGGCTGGTGGTGATTTATTTCTAGGGTTTTGGCGGTGGCGATCGGAGATGGTGAAATGGAGGAAAGGGGAAGATGATGATGAGAGGAGTGTTGGCGTTTTTGATCGTGGAGGAGAAACAGAGGGGTGTGTGTGTTGTTTTTACTTTGGAGGTCAGTGGGTAACGTTGGTATGATCAGGATTCAGGGCTAGTTATGATCATCTCAAAGTCCAAGTTTATGTGAAGTGCTATTTATGTAGCATATGATCTAAGTGATATGTGATGTTTTGTATTCCCTATATCCTAGTTTACATTCGACATTTATATTTTTTTTATAACTCTTTTCATTTTAATTTATTTATAATTTTTTAATTCAACACAAAATTTTATGTACGTGTTGAATTTTTATGAGATTTGATGAAGAAAGAAATTTGAACAAGCAGATAATTGATACATTATATTATAATATGATTGATTTGAATCTTTTCAAATTAAAAATTTGCTAAAGGAGAAAATGTTACAAATAAATTGGGACATTGCATTCAAGTTGGAAGGGATGGAGTATTTTATATTCTCTCCGTCCAAGAAAATTACAACATTACACTATCATTACATTATTCAACATATATTTTGAAAAATTTTGATATTTGTCTTAATGACGTAAGAAAATTACATCACTGAATCAGAGTTCAAAATACATAACTTAAACTATTATTAGTATTTTACGATAATTTTATATGAAACGATATTTGATCGTCTTGTGAATGATTCGTAACATGAAAAATTTTATTGTTCACATAATTCACAATTATATTTTTTTTTATTTTTTTTTATTTTTTTTGGAAAAGTGCACATACCTTCCCTATACTTTGGCCATTTGCACATTCCTACCTTACACTTTGAAAATATAAAGACACCTCCCCTCAGTCTAAGTTAGTAACATGCAAAAGTTAGATTTTCCATCCAATATGTGATTTTTGACTCTAAAACCTGATTTTTCTTCGAAGACCACTAAATTTTAGACAAAACTACCCTTCATGGTGTTGAATAAAAAAAATCTTCTATTTCATTCCACCAATACAGCCATCAAGCATCAATTACTTCTCATAATTAGAAAAACATATACTTTCCCAACCTAAGACAGCAGAAGTCTTCACCTCCATCTCTTTACCTCTTGTGCAAATCACACTCATGTCATGAGCGACCCAAACAAGCTTGGGATTACGTAGGTGTATAATAAGATTGGGTGTAAAGTGGGTCTCAAGGTCTAGTGGTTCTTCTTTTGATGTTGTTGGGCATGGCTAGGGTCATCGATCTGGACAATGGAGATGAGCATTGCAATAGTTTCGTGCAATTCACAGCATAATGTTCTTGCTTCGAACCAATAACCAAAGCATCAAAACCCCGAACCCTGAGAATGCCAAAATGCCCCACGAATCAATCAACCATCCAATCCACGACCAATAAAAAATTAAACCGTAATTCTACAAACAATCAACCAAAACGAACCAGGCCTCACATGGGTTGGTTTGGATGAGGGGCCGACCAAGACGTTTTGCGATCGGTTTCTTGTGTTCGAGGATTTTTTTCGAAGCTTCTCGATTTGGGTCCGATTTTTTCAACCCGGCGAACAATACGATCCACCCAAAAGCCTCACTTGTCGCAACCAGAACCAGTTGCGATAGGAAACTCGTCTTCGATCTCTTGCCATTCTTCAAAGACACCCCAAATCAAGAAATCTCTCTGTTTCAATGGAATGTATCGGTGATGATTTCGATGATGGAGATAAATCGAGGACGCTTATGATGATGATGTTCTCGACGAAAAGCGAATTCATTTTTAGAGATGAATCAAGGATTTCGATTTAGAAAAGACCCGAGAGAGGCAGATGGTGTTGACAGATGTTCACTTGATGATAACCCTGGGAAGAAGAAGAGGGTATCACGGTCATTTTGCTCCTTTAAATAACGGTGTTAGAAGTGAATTTGACGGTAGAAGATTAAATGTATATTTTTAAAATCTACGATAAGAATGTGTAAACAGCCCAAACTACAGGGGAGGTACGTGCACTTTTTTTCCTTTTTTTTAATGAAGGAAATAAGAATTTTTTGAAGTTTTATTTTTTGTTTTAACAACGTATGAAAGTTATGTCACAAAATAAGGATTAAAATATATATCGTAAAATATCATAAATATCTCGTAATAAAAAATTATTTTTGATTATCACACAATACGAGTTAAAATTTACATCAACAAATGTGTTGGTCAAATAATTACTCATCTAGATTAAAACAAAGAAAGTAATAAACAAGATCGACTATAGAAATGTATTTATTTTAGAAATCTTTTACTTCTAACGCACTAACATGGAAAATCTACCTATCTATCTATCATATAATCAAATTTAGAAGTGAATCTCCATGATATGCTAGGATAGTTTACTTATTTTAATTTCATTCAAGGGTACTTTAGTCATTTCGTCTTAACTAAAGATGTTTCAATTTCCTTGAATTCAATGAAAACGTCAACGCGCATTCCTCTTCTCTCACTACCTTCTTGCAACTTATCATTATGCATGTCTCATCATCGTCCTTCATTAATCCTCGAAGCATTCCCTTTGAACCGTAAAAGAAGCATTAGAATTTGGTGAGATCCTGCGTAGTCTTGAACTTATTCGTGAGTAGACTAGCCCTAAGAAGTTGCAGGCAATATTGTTTCTAATTACCCTTTAAAGTCTCCAACTCTTGCTTTGTTGCTGGGTTACTGTCGAATCAGATGTTTTTTCTTCCATTACCTTAATTTTTGCCATTTTAGGGATCCTGTTTAAGTTTCTTCACAAGGGAATAGCTGCTTGTCATGCGACGGTGTTATTTGATCTGGGGAACGCTTCATAGATTCGATTTCAGTTTTGATGAGATCATCTTCCTTTAGGTTTTGTTCTTATTTTCATGCATGGATTAGATTTTTTTTTTGATAAACTCATGGATTAGATTTTTAACAGATTTGATTAGGATTTTTTCATTTTTGAACATCATCCTTTCCTTTTGTGTTCTCAATGATAAATTCTCTTTGTTTTATAAATAGACTTTGAATCATCGGATTATTTGTTTATGTTTCCTCACAAAGGAATAACTGCTTGTCATGCAGCGTTGTTTGATGTGTGAAACGCTTCATGGATTCGATTTCAATTTTGGTGAGATCATCTTTCTTCAGGTTTTGCTCTTATTTTCATTCATGGATTCAATTTTTAATAGATTTGATTAGGATTTTTTTTCATTTTTCAACATCATCATTTTCTTTTGTGTTTTCATTGATGAAATCCCTTTTTATGAATAGACTTCGAATCATTAGATTATCTTCAGGAACATTGTCTAGCTGTCACGTTACAAACTTATTGGTGCATATTCTCCCCTCTCTTATTTATTGTTTACTTGACTGTTTCTTTATGGGATTGAATTCTATAATTTCAGCATTGGTATGTGCTCTTCATGAAGAAAGAGAGTGTCAAGAATCGATGCGAAAGAATGGAGTTTTATGTAAAGGTATGAAAATATGATGACCAGAACTTAGAGGGGAATTTGACATTATTGAGTTTCTCGCAAATCCTTAATTTCACCGACATAAGAGTTGAGACTTCCACATGTGAAGGACACAACATTATTTGATCTCACACTAATTTGAGAGTTGATTTGTTATCTGATTCATCTTTTGTCGTCTGTATAACCTGGTATGATCAGAAGCTATCACCGACCATCGTATATTGAATCATTTCTATTTTGTTCAAGTTATTTTCGAGTAATATGGGCCATATAATAAATTATACTTGAGCTTCTCCTGCATCTGAAGTGAAGTGCAGTAAAGGGACCTGTTTTAAGGAGTAAAAAGTAGCAAGAAAATATGTAATGTAAAGATCCAAAAATTCATAATTTTTTTTTATAATTAATAAAAATAGTAAATTAAAGAGTGTTTAAAATTATAAAACGGATACATATAAATTCGTTTGACGAAACTGAACTGAAAAACATGAAATTAAAACCCTAACCTAAATGGTTGAAAATATCTAACCATATCATGTCATGACCATGAAGAGTTACAAGTTATATAAACCTAAAGATCATAAATATTAATGATCATAAACAAGATATGTTATGATCATAACAAGAGTTATACATGTTACTCTAACCTTACGAGGATCTTGTAACTTAAGTATATTAAGATTGTTACGAGAGAAGTATGTAACATAGCTAAGTAAAGAGCATGATTGTTACAAGAGCTTGTTACACAACATGATGATTAGGAGCAAAGGGAATAAGAATCCTTTCCCTTTAATCCTTTAGCCTTTACATCCCTAAGATGCTTTACTTTCGTAACCACCCTGAAAGTACTTTACTGGATTTGATGATTCAAAGAATTACTAACACGTACGTTTAAATGTGCTTAAAATAAACAGGTACTCTGTCAGACTCTGGGTATCAGACTGTCATAATCAGAAAGATACTTTGTCAGACATTGGATATCACACTGTCATAATCAGAAAGGTAAAAGCTCTGGATAGAACAACAGTTGTGAGGCCAGATAAGTCTTCAGTGAAAATCTCTGAAGAGAACAGGTGGTCTGACATAGATAAGTCTTGTGAGTTCTGTAAAGATCATGTCTGAGACAATGAAGTTAGGAGTATCAGCTCAATTATGATCAAATCAGTTCTCAGGGTAGTTCAAGAAAGTCCACAGATGGTCACCAGTAGATCGGACAGATTGAATCAATCTTTTGGAAGTTATCTACTCAGACGCTTATCTGCTATTGAAGACTCTGTCAAAGCCAAAAGAGACACGCCATATGACTTCTTAAAAAAGAAATTGATGGTTGATTGGAGAGTAAACCTTGGTCTATATAAGGCACAGGACTACATAGAGAGAGTATTGAAAGAATTCACTTTTGCACTCTTACTTTTGAACAAAAGCGATCAAAGTCTCTCTATCTCTCTCTCCTCATCAAAAAAACTTTCAAGTATTCATCAAGAATCAGTTTTTTCAGGAATATTATGATGAAGACGATGACTGGTGCATGTCTTCTTACCCTGTGAGTGTGTTTCTTTTGATAATCTATTAAGATTGGTTGGTGAATCCTACGGGGATCATCTGGTGATAGATTTATTGAAATCTGATTTTGTGTAAAGGTTGTAGAGTGATCCTGAAAATCCAATCTGTTGAACTGTGATCCGAGATGATCTAGTGAATTCCCTTTTTGGTTAGTACACTGCTAATAAGTGGAAAGGTGGATTAAGTTCAAATCAGTTAATTAACATTGATTTGAGTCTGAACCACTATAAATTGTGTGTTTTTTTTTTAACTTCGCTGATACAATCATAGTTAACTCACTAATCTGATCAAATCAAGACTCTATTGACAAAAATTTTGATTAATCACTGTTTGATTGTTGATCTGATAGGATTCGATTGTACATTCTGTTGTTATATGTTTAAAGGGAAGAGTTGGACAAAGATTCTTGTTCGTTATCTTTAGTTCAGTAATTTGGTTGGATTCTTTTGGTTGGTAAATAGTTGATAGATTAAACATCATCTGCTTAATTCCATAATCATTTAATTTCGTGTTTTAATCTCAATCGTTATTGAAGCACTTGGCACACGGTGTGTCAAGATACAAATTTCCTTTTCTCTTTGGATATAAGACGATCATAATATTTCCTTATAAAATTATTGTATCAAGGAGTTTAAAGTTTATGTACCATATGATCTAAGATATATGTGATGTCTTCTATTCTCTAAATCCTAATTTACATTCAACGTTTGCACTTTTTTATTATTTAATATTCACTCCGTCCAAGAAAAATTATAATATTAAATCATCATTGTACTATTCAACACATATTTTGAGGAGTATTGTTATTCGTCTTAATAATGTAAGAAAAATTACATCACTGGTTCAGAGTTCAGGTACATAACTTAAAATATCATTAATGTTTTATGATAATTTTATATAAAATGATGTTTGATCGTCCCGCGGATGATTTGTAATATGAAAAAAATTTATTGCTCACATAGGCCAAGGTTGCTTTTTTGTGTTTTTTTTTAAAATGGAGGAAGTACATATTTTGAGGAATTCTATTTTTTGTTTTAATGATACATAAAAATTACGTCACAAAACGAGAATTGAAGTATATAACGTAAAATATAATTAGTATCCCACAAGATTTGTGAAAAATGATTTTTGATCGTTACACGATATGAGTTAAAGTTTGCATCGATAAATGTGTTAGTTAGACAATTATTCATCTAAATTGAAACTATAAGTTTGTGGAGACGATAGAAAATGAGACCTAATTTAGAATTTGATGGGATTTAAAATTTTTTATTGAAAGATACATATTTTATAAAATATATTAAGGTTTTTTAAAATTTTATACGATATTTATTTTACTAAAAAAAAGCCTCGATTAAAAATAAATCAAACAAATGATTCACTTTGTTAAAATAAATAGTTAAACCTTAAATTTTTGGCTAAGATATAACCCCTCACATTTTCTATTAGTATGTTGTGTACAGTATAAATTTGACTAAAAAAAAAAAAACTAGAAAGAGGATAGAGTTTGATAGATATTGTGTGCTATTGAAAATTACATATTATTTATCTCCTTATATAT
>JAOVYX010003216.1:0-11138 GCA_035668315.1 Drosera spatulata
GCTCTATGGCAACTTGCTTACATATGAACTAGAGCACAAGTAGAGAAGAGTACAAGAAGAACCAACGAAGCCTATTGCACTAAAGGCTGTGACTGGGAAGACAGACAAGATTGTGTCTGTTATATCTATTGATGATGATGAAGATGATATGTCAGATCTAGACTTTGACGAAGAGGAGATGCTGTCATTCATCACTAGGAGAATAATTTCCTTTGCGAAAAAGGGGATTCACAGTTATGCCAGACAGATAGCCAAGAAAAGAGATAACTGAGATGTTTGCTATAATTGCAGAAAGACTGACCACTTTGCAACATACTGTTTCCAGAAAAAGAGGACATCTAAGCCTGTTGATAGCCAACCCAAGAAGGAAAAGGGAACAAAGTCTGTTAGAAAAAACAATCAAAGGGCCGAAGGCTGAAGGCAATGTTGGCAGACAAGAGCTGGAGTGACACTAAATCTTCTGAATCTGATAAAGAAGCTCAACTTTGTCTAATGGCTAGACAATTTGATGTTGATGAGGTATTTGACTTCTCTAATCCTGATGTGTTTTTGTTGAAATAAGAGAGATGATTAGAGACCTGTCTAAAAAACTCATAGACTTTTCTAGAATGTACAGAGTACTAGATAGAGAGTGTACAGCTGTGAAAAAGGAGAGAGATCTTCTGAAGTCTGATCTAGAGTCTAGAGACGATGAGTCTAAGAATCAGAATATACTAGAATTAGAAATTGACTCACTGAATTCTATGATCAGATCACAGAAGTCCCACATAGAGACCCTCACTAAAGAGAAGTTTGAACTGAAAGAAACTATTAGAAAATGGAATAAGCCTGCTGTGTTTGATGAGATTTCTCATAGAGGAGTCTCTAAAGAAGGAATAAGGTGTGAGCATGTTCCCGTCTTCTAAAAAAATAAAATTAAAAAGGCCCTCAACTATAGTTTTTGTTAAGTCTGTCCAACCACTGGCTCCTGATGCACCCATAGAACAGACTACCCATCAGACAAAGTCTGATAGGAAGTCTGTTGAGAAGTCCTATAAGAAAAAAAAGAGAACATATGAGACCTAAGGTCACAACACCTAATCCTAACAGATTCAAGACTATTGCTCCCCCACGTGCTTTTCAGATTAACAAACCTGATATAAGGTTTCACAGGAAAACTGAACATACATCGGTTAAACGAATTGATCCATATAGTATACATCATTCATAGTATAACAGTTTGCAGAATGCCATGAACAAGAAATGCTATCTATGTTACAAATCAGGACATTCTCCAGATGTATGTTGGATCAATCCACCTTCAAAGAGAAAGTGGATATGGGTCCCTAAGTCCTTGTTGACTAACCCTCTGGACCCAAGATAAATTGGGACCAACTTGTGCGTATTTGTTGATATTTCGTAGAAGCATCATGAACAAATTTGGTATTTAGACAGTGGATGGTCAAGGCACATGACTGAAAACTTGCCTGTACTCACTGACTTCAAAGCGAAAGATGGACCAAGTGTTATTTTCGGTGATAGTAGTACTGGTAAGACAAAAGGTTATGGGACTTTGGGAACAAGTATGATCACTATTCATAATGTTACATATGTAGATGGTTTAGATCACAATCTACTCTCTATCCGTCAGCTTTGTGACAAAGGACTAACAGTGACCTTTCAAGATAATATGTGTCTTGTAAAGGATACTGTTAGTAACCAAACAAGGGTGGTTGGTAAAAGAAATGGAAATGTCTATATAGTAGACTTTCATCATCCCTTAACCAGAGATTTATGTCTGTTGACAACAGACTATGCTACTCAGAAATGGGTTTGGCATAGAAGATTGTCACTCCTAAATTTCAAGAATATTAATCGACTGTAAAAAAATAACTTAGTAAATGGATTGTCTGATATTTCTTTTGACAAGGATAGACTTTGTGATGCTTGTCAGATAGGTAAACAGACAAAGTCTATCCTAAAAGGTGTCAGAAATCAGATTACCACTGGACCTTTACAACTTCTACACATGGACCTCTGTGGCCCTATAGCCACTCTTAGTTTTGGACAAAGTAGATACATCCAAGTGGTTATAGATGATTACTCTAGATATTCTTGGGCATTCTTCTTACACATAAAGGATGAGACCTATCGTGTCGTTACACGATTCCTGAGACATGTTCAAAATGAAAAAGGCCTCAATATCTTAGAGATTAGGAGTGACGATGGGACAGAGTTCAAACACACCAGGATAGAGGAATTTTGTGATGCCTATGGTATTCAGCATAATTTCTCTGCTCCACGAACTCCTCAGCGTAATGGAGTTGCTGAAAGAAAGAAAACAACTCTGATAGAAGCTGCTAGGACTATGTTGGCTGATTCCTCTGTATCTAGGAGGTTTTGGGCTGAAGCAGTGAATACTGCATGTTTTGTACAAAACCAGATCACTCATTAACAAACGCTATAACATGACTCCTTATGAGTTATGGAAGGGCAAGATACCTTATATTGGATACTTTCACATTTTTTGGTCTAAATATTTTATACATAACAATGACAAGTATCTCCTGCATAAATTTCAACCCAAATCTATTCAGGGTATTTTTTAGGATATTTTGTTATAAGTAGAGCTTTCAGAGTGTACAATAAGTCAATTCTGAAAATTAAAGAGTCTGTTCATCTTTCTTTTGATGAACCTAGCCTCTCTCCACTAAGAGAGGATTATGAATTTGATGAGGAGTGTGTACAGGAAACAGATGAACAAGATCATAGATCTTCTTAGACCCAAACGAACAGTCTGATGAACAATAGACAACATGAGTCTGTTGAAGAACAGACGACTCAGGATCACCCAACATACATTCCAACAGTTGACATTCATCAGACATCTTATTTACAAGGTGATAATCAATCAGAACAGCCACAATATCAATCAACTCAGCTTAGACAAGATGGTACAAACTACTTGACTAAATGGCATCCACCTGATCTGATAATCGGAGATATCACCGCACCTGTCAGAACGAGATTTGCTACTGCCAATGAATGTCTGTTCACTTCATTCATATCTCAAATGGAACCCAAGAACATCAAAGCTACTCTGATGGATCCCAACTGGATTGAGTCCATACAAGAAGAATTAAATCAATTCGTAGGGCTAAAGGTTTAGGAATTTGTTCTTATGCCCAAGGATCGTCAAATTATTGGGACTAAATGGGTATTCAAGAACAAGATGGAGGAAGATGGAGTTATTGTCAGAAATAAGGGCAGATTGGTTGCATAAGGGTATTCACAAGAAGAAGGAATAGACTATGATGAGACCTTTGCACCAGTTGCCAGACTCGAAGCCATTAGGATATTCTTAACATATACTGCTACTATAGGAATGAAGGTATATCAAATGGATGTAAAGAGTGCGTTTCTCAACGGGAGACTTCAAGAAGAAGTTTATGTCAAACAACCACCAGGTTTTAAAGATCCAGACAGATCTGACCATGTATACAAGTTACACAAGGATCTCTATGGACTAAAACAAGCACCAAGAGCATGGTATGACACACTATCACCTTTTCTTTTGGATAAAGGCTTTAATAGAGGTAAAGTGGATACTATTTTATTTTTTAAGAAAGCGTAATGAACATTTGCTGATTGTTCAAATTTATGTTAGTGACGTTATATTTGCATCTACTGATTTGAAACTTTGTAGGTTTTCAAAATTAATGTAGTCATCCTTTGAAATGAGTATGATGGGGGAACTTAAGTTTTTCTTAGGTCTCCAAGTACAACAACTAGGAAATGGAATTTTTATTTCACAACCTAAATATCTGAGAGACATACTTAGGAAATTTGGTATGGAAACTGCATCTGAGATGAGAACCCCTATGAGCACCTCTATTAAAGTAGATAAAGATATAGAAGGTAAACCGTTTGATGCTATTAAGTATAGAGGCATCTTAGGATCACTACTCTATCTTTCTGCTAGTAGACTAGATATTATGTTTTTAGTATGTTTATGTGCTAGATATCAATCAGATCCCAAGAAATCTCACTACATTGCTGTTAAGAGAATACTCAGATATCTGAAGGGAACCCCGGATATAGGTATCTGGTATCCTAACATTCAGATCAGTGGAATTCATGGATATACTGATGCAAACTATGCTGGATATAGGTTAGACAGAAAAAGTACTAGTGGAACTTGTCAATTCATGGGTAATAGTCTAGTATCATGGTCTAGTAAGAAACAGAACTTTGTTGCTACTTCAACAGCAGAAGCTGAGTATATAGCTGCTGGTAGTTGTGTAGCTCAGATTCTGTGGATGAGATCACAGTTATCAGATTATGGTTTTAATTTGACAAATTACCCAATTTATTGTGATAATACTTCTATTATTGCTATATATGAGAATCCAGTATATCAATCTCGTACGAAACACATAGATGTTAGACACCATTTCATTAGAGATCATGTTCAGAAGCATGATGTGAAATTATGTTTTGTTCCTACTAATGAAGAATTGGCTGATATTTTTACCAAGCCCCGTAATGAGAAAAGATTCAATCTCATTTATGAGAAGTTGGGTCTAATCTCATTAAGAGGTTAGGTTTTGTCTACTAATGATTTCATTAAGAATTTTTCAGATTACATCTATTCCCTAAGGTTTAATGACTTGAAGAGTACAATGTCTGACGATATCTATGTATTGAAGTCTGATGCATTGAAGACTGGGATGTCTGTTGACACTTGGATGCTGAAATCTAATGAATAAAGGGAGATGAAGTCTGATTATGTTGGATGATCAGTCACAAGGCGACTATGACTTCTAATTGTTTAATCCTACGAAATCTTATCTGATTATACATCGAAAAGATAACTCTAAAGTTTTATAATTTATCTGAGTGTGCTTGCTTTAGAATTTATGTAAGTCTATTTGAAAATGCATGCATGATTGTTCAATTATTTTGATTGAATGAATTTTCGTGTATGAACAAATCTAGGTGTACTTACACACTTGTGATTGTGTCTTGAGATAGACTTAATG
The DNA here is from genome assembly GCA_035668315.1 of Drosera spatulata. Taxonomy (NCBI): domain Eukaryota; kingdom Viridiplantae; phylum Streptophyta; class Magnoliopsida; order Caryophyllales; family Droseraceae; genus Drosera; species Drosera spatulata. The sequence continues at coordinate 5,022 of JAOVYX010003216.1, forward strand.
GTCATAATGGATGGATTTATGTGGAATGCATGCGTTTAGTTGTCTTACCCAAGATTGATTGAAATAAAAGAAAAGATTAAAGAAGAGAGAGAATCTCGACCACTAATTGATTGTGTGTGTGAAAACGTTTGAAATTCACTTTACTGTTGTGTCAAATTTCACTCATGAGTTTTGTGTGACTGGGATTCATTCATGAAAGGTGAAACATTTTTCCCCCTACTATATATGCACACAGTACTTAGGTTTGGGAAAACTCTTTCGAATTCTTTGTCATTAGCGAATAATCTCTCCATAAAACCCTAGTTTCCCAAAACCAATTCACTTTATCAATGGCACCGTTCATCAGTATCCATACCGGATTAACCGTCGATTTCAGTGCTCTAAGCCGAATCAGCAGAGAATTTGATGGAATTCTTGAGATGATCAAGAATTCGGGGCTCGAGTTACTGCTCAGTGCTACATGTAGAATCTTATACTCCATGGCAAATGAGTTTTTAGATAATGGAGTCGTACGAAAGGATAGAGACGAATTTGTCACTACTGTTGATAGAGTGGAGAAGACTGTCAGTGCAGATTCTATTAGATCCATCTTTCATCCACCACAAGGTTGTCACACAGGTATCTCTGACCACACTCTTGTAACTGGATGGTAGAAGATGATGGGGAATGTCCTGTTGAAGACAGGGAAAATTCTAGTGAAGGATTTGCCTACTCACTATGGCCAACTGGCTGTCATAGTGAAGAAATGTTTCCTGTGTCAGGGATTTACTGATGATCAGATAGCTCCAGGACATCTCAGAATCATTGTTGCAATCATCACTGGAGCAAAGATAGATTGGACATTCATCATGCTCAATCTATGGAAGGAAAATATAGAGGAGGCAAAATCCAACCCGAAGAGGAAGACTTTTATCTCTTTAAGTTGGGCAAATTACCAAAAGATGACGGTGTTCCTTTTCCGACCAACAAGTTCATATCCTTCAGGAGGAAGGAGTCTGAAGGAACAGATAGAACGTCTGAAGCCGGGCCATCTGATGGCCAACAGACTTTGAAGAGGAAGAAGTCCTCTGATACTGGAGCTCCTTAGAAGAAGTAGAAGAGATCTGCTCAACCTGCACAGCAAGCTCAGACAGAAGAGAAAGTGGACTCCGATAACGAGCCACTTGTCAGACCAAAAAAGACACAGACGTGTGTTCCTAGAGAACAGACAATCGATCAAACGTCTGGTGGGAGACAACAGACACCTGAACAGACATCCTCTACACAACCTTCTCCACAACAGGAAAAGAAACCACTGACGAACCTGAGCAAAGGTAAGAGGGTACTGAACCTTGATGAAGCTATGACCAGCGAATAACTCAGAGCAGCACTGGCTGTAGGAATATTAGAAGTTACTAAGACAAAAGGTACCAGATAGGGCATGAGACTGATGATAGCAACGTCTGATGAAGATGGAAACGTGCTTTTCTCAAAGGAATGTAAAGAAAAAGGACACCTGGACAATGTCAATAGAGTTCTTGAGGAAGCATGGATTATTTTTGAGGTCTACTGAAGTAAAGTAATGGCAGAGTTGGGTGAAACACCAAAAGACATGTTCTACTAAACCATCAGAAGGACTACAAGGGACGAAGGAGGAGATGATGATGACAACAATCAAACTCCAAGAGGAGATAGTCTTGATGGGCAGACCTCAGGGGGAGAGAAGTCAGTTGATCAGACTTCTACTCTTCCTCAAGGATCTGAGAGCAGAAACGAAGAGCAGTAACAACAGACAGTTGCAGCTGAACCAATAAATATTGAAACTTTTCAGGCTCCTGATCCAGAGGAGGCTGAGATCCAAGTGTCCTCTACCTTTCCTGCAGAAGTACACAGTCCAAGACGTCAAGTAGCCGAGGAATTCAATGACACCTCACCAGTTCTTTCAGATGATCTTCCTGAATAGCATACTAATGCTATAACAGACAACCCATCTGCCCCAATAGACAACATTTTTCAGGCAGTTGAAAACAGACTTCAAGCTCATGAAGAAAGAATCAAGAAGATGCTTGAGGAATGTGAATCAAGAATGGCTCAGCAAATAGCCACAGCTGCAGAAAAGATGTCTGATTTTGATTTCAGACTAAGGCAGACTTTCAGTGATCTGAACAAACAGATTAGTGATAAAGTAAAAAGCACGAATGATGACTTGGAAGAGCTACAACAATATCAGATGGTGCTGCTGAAGACTTTTGAGCATGAAGCAACTATTGGATCAGAAAGGGAGAAAGCCCTGCAGAGGATCATTGATTAAAGGAAATCTGATAATGCCTTCATCAATCCGATATGGAAGTAATCAGTGACAACGTGAAAGATTCGATGGCTCTTCCGGGGGTTCTGCGTTCTGAGAATGACAACATCCACAGCAATCTGCTCAACATTGATTAGACAACTACAAACACGAGCTTAGAAACAATACAGATACTTCAGCTACAAAAAGAACGACTACCTAGCCCTAGTTTCGTACCCAAACCTTAGGATCCTATCCTATTGATTTTGTCAAAAAGGGGGGAGAAATATAGGAGTTAAAATGAGAGTTGAGTTCATGACTAGAATAGGATAGATATGTTTTCTAGCTACTATTTGCTATCTCTATTGTCAATATCTTAAAGTCTGATATCGGTGCTTGCAGGAAAATTAATATATGATATCTTTCTGACTAATATAATGTCCGACTGTGTCAATTATAAAGTGTTCTAGCAAATAAGGGGAGATTGACTTAGAACCTATACTTATCCATAAAAAGTTTTTGACAACATCCAATAGGGGGAGATTGAAGAGGTGAATAAGACTTAGGGGGAGATTGAAAAAGCGTATCAGACTTATGCCTTAATTACTATGTCTGTCACCATTTATGATTTGATGTGTCAAAATACTTGTTTATGTTCTATGCTTATTATCTGTCATTAGACTCTATTCCTCTAGTATTAGATATCTGATAGTTCTAGGAAGTACTTGAGAAAGTCAAAGTTTTGGAGGAGAAAGGACTTCGTGGAAGTGCCGAGTAAATCAGACTGGCTGAGAAGAGTTCAGGGTATCAGAGTTTCATTGCTCAAGGAACAGAGTTCAGATGAAGATTAGGAAGTTTACTATGTGTCTCTATTCTGAAAAGTCTGTTCTGTGTCTACTGTATTTCAGTATTCCGAAGATATATGCTTAAGTGTGCTTTAATGAAAATCAGAGGACTATTGCTTTTAATAACTGACTTCTGGGTTATAGAGATTCAACAAACTACAGCATTGAACCAAAGGAGTTCAAACAGACTGGTGAGAATGGAACAGACGAAGGCTAACAGACTTCGACACTATATCAGACTACAGCTCTATATGGACTGGTTCAACAGACTTCATTAAAGTCTGGTTGGAAGTCTATTGAAGTATTTGATATCTTGAATGTCCGTACTATCTGACTTATTTTCCAAGACATCCAGGATCTATAAAACGAAGATATAGATTCAGTTGAGATATAGAATTTCATTCATTCTTCAGTACACACACTCTCTTTGCGAATTTATCTCAACTGCAAGGTTCAAGATTCAACAACCATCCACTTTCGGTTCTCCCCGCGATTAAGAGACTTCTACAATTGGGGATTTTCTGAAATCAATCATCTTCGAGTATTTGGATTTCATCTTTGGAGATTTCTACATTCTCCATAGTTTTGTGAGTTTTACAGATACTTATATTTTTTTATGATTACGGTTCGCTGAGTGTTCCAGAAGACTTAGAGGTTGAGAGGTGAACCTGAAAACCCTTAGTAGATTAGTTATGGTCTTGATTTTGTATGGTAACAAGGTTTGCTGAGTGACCCGGGAAAACGCAGAGATTGAAAGGTGAACATGAAAATCTTTTGTAATCCGTTTTGTGATAGTGGATTTGATGTGTTCTCCCGTGGGTTGTTCTCCCTGAACTAGAGTTTTTCACATTTTATCCGGTGTTAATTTTTCTTTTCCTGCTTATTACATTTCTGTATTCATCCAACAACCAACAAATCAGATCAAGAACTGTCAGTTAGAACTATAACTTCTTTTTCATAGCGTTTGTTCGTAATTTTGTAATAGAATTGAATATTCATCTATTAACCTATTCATCACCCCCCCCCCCCCCCTTCCCTCTAGGCTGTTTTGGTATAATCATTGTACCACTATAATTGTTAATTGTTTAGATTATTCCTGATGTCATACCTGTATATTATCTGCTATGAGTTGAACTCTCGCAATACCAATTAATTACTCTACCTCTCAAATGAAAAATACTAAGAGATGTGCTCAGTGGCATCAATATTTAGCTCATGACTTTGGTATGAGAGTTGAAGGTCCTGAATCTGGGATCAGGATAAGACCACTTAGTGCTACAGCAGGCATTGCTCTTGCTGCTATATAAACATGTTCTATCCATGCTATGTCACTTTCTATTTCTCGTCAGATTACCAAGGAGGTACATACACAGCTAAATTGAGATCAGCTCAGAGCCTCATCAATTACTATCTTCGTCCCATGAAAAATGTAACATTGGTTTAGGTCAGCGATAAAGTTACTCAATCTGCGAATTGTCCGCGGGAAGTCAATCATCGTTTTACGTAAAATTATCGTGAAATAATAATGATAATTTGAGTTATTTATTTCAATCTTGATCCAGTGACGTAATTTTTTATGTCGTTAAGAGCAATAACGAAACTCCTCAAACTACTTGTTGAATAGTACAGTGATGCTGCACCGTTGTATATTTCATGGAACGAAGAGAGTGCTATATACTCCTCAAAAGGGGTATTTTTTGGTTGGTCACTTGGGCCTAATGAGCTTTTAGTGACTAATTTCATGGGTATATATCATCATGGGCATCGCTAATGATTAATGGCAAAGAACTCTTACTTATTAGTTAAGTCCAAATCAATTATTAGATAAAATAGACTTCTAATGATTTATATTAAGCTCAAATCAGTAATTAAATAACTATAAAGTCATCAAACAAAGTTAAAATTTTAAAATTAATTTTACTATATTGAAATTGTTACAACATACCACTCAACAATAAATTACCAGTAGACTGTATATAAAACTACGAAAATAGTTGCACAAAAAATTAAAAACTTTCAAATTACATCGTTGTATTAAAGTTTTTCAAAATACAAGTTCGGGACTAATATAGTTTAATTTTACTTGCTTTATAATCAAGCTTATAAGTTAAACAACCAATAAGAAAAGAACTAAGCGTGGAAACCAATTGTAAGTTAATTAAAGATCCAATAAGAACCAAACTAAGCATCGAACACTAAAAAATGGAGCGTATCAGCGACCATTTTGCGATCAGAAACGGTGATTGCTAAAACCTTAGTCGTAAATTCACTTAACGATCAAGTGATAGCTAGCTAGTGACTGTAGTAGTTAATCAGCGGAATTGAGACTGAAAAAGTGTTGTTGTTAACTAGCTACAGATCGATCACAAATTAGCTGTCGTTTAGTAGAAAATTAGCTATGGAATTCAGTCTCTAAACTACATTTTCAACAACCATTCAAACATTTAGTTCGGACTACCTCTGGCGGTTGTCCGACCACCAAGTCCACCTCTAACCACATATAATTGAAATAAGTGAATTTTTTCAAGTGAGAAAATTAGCTGTCGTTTCGTAGCAAATTAGCTATCGAATTCAGTTTCTAAACTATATTTCTGACAACCATCCGAACATTGAGTTCGGACTATCTCCGGTGGTCGTCCGACCCCCAAGCCCACCTCGTGCCACATATAATTGAAATAATTGAGCTGTTTCAATTGAGATTTGAACCCTAAACCTTCACATTACAGTACACATTAAAACCGGTAACGCCACGACATTTAGATAACTTATAAGCACGTGACATCACTGCCGCTACAGACAGGTGTCCATAACAAGCCAAATTCGGAACAGGGTTTACATAAGAGAAAGCAATTATAAATACAGCTAATCACGCACAACTCAGTCCACAGTTATGTTTCTGGTGTATATGAAATCACACATCATTTCGTCGTTCTAAACGTTTGTTTTTATTCCCTTTAAATTGTCTACATTGCATTTTTAGTGTCGTTTTGCCTTGGAATGTTGATA
>JAOVYX010003217.1:0-11138 GCA_035668315.1 Drosera spatulata
ATGAAACCATTGATTGTATATGACAATTATCTTAAATCATATTATATCAATTAGCTACTAAACAAAACCACTTAGCGTCATTTCATCATCAAGCACCTCTGGTTTATATCATATAATCAACATCTCATGATCTAAGGTCTTTAAAACTTATCAACACATCCCTACTAATGAACTACTCACACATAAGCATTGAATAAACCATGGAATTAAACATGACATTGTAAACAAGCATACTGCAGAGATTGATAAACTGAGAATAAAGTTTTTACAGCGCAAGTAGCGTTCCAAACTAGTGTCCAAAGGATTCCTATGCGTTGCGGATCAAAAACTCTCCAAAATCACCTCCTAGGCTCGTCCTTCTTGCGTCTCCCGCCCCCTTAATCGCCTTTGTCGTCCCTGAGCGTTTTCTCCTCTGTGTTTACTTAAAACAACCCTAGGAGACGTATTTATAGGCGAGGGTTTGTAACGAGATCGATCCTACGGTCGAAAATTGTTATTTTGGATCTGAAGCATCGTCGCGGCTCCGACCATGCCAGTCGCCCCCGTGATCAATTAAAATTTGAAAATCTGCTGAAATAATACCGTCACGCCCGCAACGCTTGGCTGTCGCGCTTGCAACACCAGGATTGCCCGAGACACCAGTGTAACGCCCGCGACTGATGTACTGTTTACCTTAAAACCAAAACTAAAAATACTAAACGATGTCCAAAAATTCTAGAAACTTATACATGACATCTAAACATGCTAATCTAGCTGAGCTTTGTGAAACTTTGTCGTATAAACTCTCGAAGCATGTGAAACGACGATGAATCGTAAAATGCAGCTTTTTGAGCTCACGACTTGTCATTTTCGTCATCCTTCTTGATTTTTACTCCAAATTTCACGCCAATCTGTCAAAAACATGAAAGCATAGGTCCAAGACAAAAAGACAACGCTAGAAAAATAAAATAAACAATATAAAAGGAATAAAATAAACATTTAAAATAAAAAAGTGATATGTGTTTTCATATACGTCAATCCTCTTTAGCTATTGATCAACTGGATTAATCCCCTCTTGTGCTTGCAAAGGACTAAATCTTGAACCAAACACCTATGAGGACCCTCCCTGATCAGCTATGGTTTTTCCCTTATTCCTTCTCACCTCTTTCTCACCACTGTATAACCTCCAACATCTTTCTCCTGCATATTCTCCTTTGGAAGTGCTGGTATGACAGGTTTAGGGACCCATTTTTGCATTACTTTCGGTTTAGCCCAGCATCCAACATCCAGATGACCCCATTTACTGTATTTCAAACACTTCTTAGTCTTCCATTCATACCCAACTTTCTGCTTGAACTTCTTTCCATCAGAATTAACAAACTCAAACTCTTCAACCAGTGGCAATTCAGAAGAGACCTCCACCAAAATACGAGGGTATGAGATAGGAGCCTTGGATGCTGTAAGTTGATTTGTGCAAATTAGAGTGCCTGCTTTCGCAGCTAACTTGGATAAAGTTTTTTGACCCCAATACTCCAGCCCAAGCCCAGGTAGCTGGATCCATGTAGGAATTTTAGTCCAGTCTTCCTCATTCATTTTAAAATCAGCACACCATCCTCTCAAGACCAATGGACGAGAGTTGAAAAACCACATAGAGCTGAGTATTTTCATCTTATCCTACTCATCTGCAAAACGATAGACAAAGTATCCATCCTGATACAAGTGGATTTCAGGCCTCATAACCCGAGACCAATGAGCTCTCACAAAGCCCTCCTTAGCTGAAAATGGTACCATCACCAATAACATATACAATGAGGGAGTTCTTCCATTATATCATCTCATCCACAATATCAGCATACTCAATCACGACCTCCTCTTCTCGATTCTCAAACCCTTCTAGTTTCATGCCATTTTTCACAGTACGGTTACCACTCAAATCAAAACCCTCATGCTCCAATGTCTTCACAAGTTTAGCACAGGCAGTAGATGATGTCCCTTTTAGACTATCAGGCATCTTTACAACATCAGCATATGAATAAGGATATCTCTCCTTTACAGTAGTTGGTTTCGAAACCCCACCTTGATCAACCTAATCTACCCAACTTTGAGACACCATCACAGGAGTTTAAGGAGAAGGTTTCGTAGTCATAGTCACAATCATCGTCTCCATCTCCTCACTCCTGCCCTTTTTCCCCCTTTCTATCCTTGTATCTACAGCCTCATCCCTCACCATCTTAGTACCATGTTCAAAACTTAACTGTGGTTCTTCTGAGTTTGCTCTCTTCTTCTAAGGCTGACCTCGACCTCCTTTCGTGGCGGCGGGGTCATCAGAGGATCGTCCCCCGACGCCTTAAAACATCGCCTCCGCCTTCGCCTTCATTTTTGTGGAGAAATCTTTTCAACCATAATATTTCCTTTTCATCTTCAGTAATAGCTATGTACTCTACCTCTGTTGTAGAAAATACATCCTGTTTTTGCAATTTGGACTGTCATGAAATAGTTTCCCTTGCAAAAGATTATAAGTACCCAGAGGTAGACTTTCCACAAATAAGGTCTCTTGCCATATCTAAATCTGTAAACCCTTTCAAAATCGGATCTGAACCTCCAAGGCATAAGCATAACTTTGACTTGCCTTTCAAGCATCTGAAGATCCACTTAACAGCTTTCCAATGATCTCTTCCTTGATTATCAAGAAATATGCTCACAACGCTGACGTCTTGTGCAATGTCTGGCTGTGTATAAATCATAGACGTAGTAATAGGCAGAATAGATATATAGCTATGTGTTTAAGGTGGTTCTACTTGGTTCTAGTGCATGGTACCTTTCGAGAATTTAGGATGTTAGCTAGGTGGTACCTCTTTAGAATAAAATCTTTTAAGTGATACTCTCGAAAATTGTCCAATTATTTGGAGAATTCACGGGAGGTATGATTTAGAAGATTTTATTACCATAAGGTAACACCTAAAATTTTAACTTCGCATAAGCACTTGCTAAGAAAAAAAAGTAATAGGCCTACAAAAGATTCACTCCCTCCGTCCTAATTTATTTACAACCATTTGACTTGACACGCAGTTTGATGTGTGTGTTGAATTTTTATGGAATTTCATGAAGAAATAGTATTTTTTAGTAGGAGTGTGGGGTTTAGGAGAGACGAGAAGAAAGGAGTTGGTGTGTAGTTTGATTTACATGGAAGAAGCTCCTTTATTATTGATTTTTCTCTATGATGAAAGGATCAAATATTTTGGGAGAAGACTCTATGCTGTTGTAAAGTAGAGAAAAGAACTATAGGATGATGAATTCTCTTGTATTTAGGGTTGCATTGATGTATTCAATATATGCAAATGTATATCCTTACAATATTAAACGTACCTACATAATGAAAAATATCGCTTATTACATAAATACAACGATTTAGTGCCTAACAAGTACATCTTCCGTCCCAAAATAATTATAACACTTCTACTTTTTACACTATTCAACACGTATTTTGAGGAGTTTTATTTTAAGTCTAAAATTATGTCATCGGCATCATGTTGTAATACATAACTTAAATTATCATTAGTGTTTCACGATAATTTTCTACAAAATAATGTTTGATCGTTCTGCGACGTGAGTCAAACTTCGCTTCGCCGAGTGCGCACAGTCAACATGTTATAATTTTTTTGGGTCGGAGGGAGTACATCAAATAAGAGCACTACAAGTGCGGGTTTTGGAGATCGGGGCCACGAAAATGATCTTTACCTTTAACGGAACAAAACACCTTTACCAGGAAGGTGCCGAAAAAACACCTTTGTCTTCTATAGAACTACTTAATACCTTTTCCTTTGGCAAAACAAACACATTCGTGTTTGTTGAAACAAACACCTTTCCTTTTCCCCAAAAAAAGACCTTTGCCTAAGAGCACTTGCATCACAATCACTATTTTTCCCCTTGTTATTTTTTACTCTTTGTTATACATAATGCTACAGTAAACTGACCAATAAAAATAGAGAATATTACAATAATATGATAACTTTAGCGATTTTCTCACTCTCACACTATAATTTTTATAGTTTAACACACATTCCAACATAATTTTTAAACATCATTTCAACTCTTTATCACATCATTACTCTATTTTTATCCTTTTACAGGATCTCTATTTTACATAATCTAATGCAAGTGCTCTAAACACTTCTCTCTTCTCCAGAGAAAGACTCCTCGACTCCTAGATCTCGACTCCCATATCTCAACTCCGACATCTCAACTCCTAAATCTCCTCATCTCCTAGATCTCGACTCCTGAATCTTCTTATCTCCTAGATCTCAACTCCTATATTTAACCATCAAGATTTCGGTTTCGGGTCTCCTCAAACTCCCAGTTCAAATTCGATCTCAACTCCCAAATATCACCTCCCAACTCTAACTAAAAAACCCCCGAACTCTAGAACCCCTCTATGATCACATTTTCCATTATCATTGTCGAAAAAATCTATTCTTAAGGCTCCAAATCCATACCTTGTCCACATCATAGATATGGTGGGCAGTAGTAATTGAGAGAAGGAATGAGGCATAAACAACTAAAAAAACATCAAATGAGGAAATAAAGCCAACCGATGTCGAAAGCCTAGTGGAATTCGTCATGGCTGGAATCCCAGTCCGACGATGCCGACAGCGATGGTGAGAAAAGTATAAGTCTAGGTCTTTTCTACCGAGAAGTGTTTCTAGAGAGAGATTAGCGTCTTTGCTATCTTGGCTTGCAGCTGATCGACCAAAAAGATATTAAAAGTTGTTTGGTCACAATATGTTATGGGTGGCTTACAACTATAGTGCAAATACTCCAGACGTAGAATGAATGTCTACATAAAGGATTTAAATTTCTCATGAAAAATATGCATGACTATGGTATTAGATGAAAAACAGAAAAAGGATCTCAACGACAGGAAGTAGGAACTCTTATTGAGTAGTCTCTATAGAAAATTGAAGTCTTCTCTTCCATCTTAAACGATCAAAATTCTTTCATGCGACAAAATTATTAGACGGTGTTGTACGATAGCTAGCTAGCTATCTATTATCATCAAGCTTTTAAAAGTTGAACCTGTCAACTAGTACCCCTTGTGGGAACCACGGAAAAGTTTTGGAAAAAAAGAGTGTAAAGAAGTTTAGTTTTCCTCAATTAGGATGGTAATTAATTGAAAAAAGAATGTATAGAGAGGACATCAAGTACATCCGCCATCAAAACAAAAAATTGGAGGTTCTTCGGCCATCTATCTAGGAAATAAAAGAAAACAAGAGGATAAGAAAATACAAAGTTGGCGAGTCAATCTCCAACCCTATTAGATTCTCTAAAGATATAAATTATTTGCACTTCGCAATCACGATCGACCAATTGATGGTATCTGAGCAAGGGCTCAAAGTGAGGATGCATGGTAGGTGGTGGCTGTCATAGAAGAAAGGTTGTTGTTATAGAGTCGGATTGCACCATTAGTTGTCTAAATCCGAGATTCTAAGCACATTCAAAACCAATATGGATGGCATTTAGTTTTGCGACTAACAGATGTTCCTACAAATTACAATTAGTCATATACCGATTCATAAGCACTATAGTAATGTTTTTTTATGAACTTGTGTAGAGAGTTTAGGATTATGAGCCAAGAAGTTTATGTAATAGATTTGTGTTTGTTGGGTCCTAGTCCAAATGCAGAATACCTGTACAGACCAAACACAAGCAGGTCGGTTAGTCGGGTCCAAGGTGGTGATCCTCAAGGGTCGGCTCCGATGTCGAAGTCAGTATTGACCTAGTCAATGAAGAACAATAATTGACTAAGTAGGATCCAGAAAATCTTTTCTTTTTATATAATAAATAAGGATATTTATAATAAATTATTTTCTCTTTCTTTGATGGACTCTTGTCATTTTCTTATAATAGGAATTAATCAGCTACTTAGGATGTGCCATGTGGCCTTTTTCCATAGGTCCCTTGACTAAATAATGTTAGACTCTTACATGAACTTTTAGCCCATAAAATGCATATTCATTTATGCTAACATTGGCCCCGAGTCTTGAGTTTGGCTATCAAGTCGGGATCCTTGGTTTAGATGAGGCTCCCACCTTTGGATCTTAGGTTCCTTGACCCTTCTTTCCTAAACTTCATCTTTGATATTATCCCAATCTCAATTTAAATTGGCTTAAACTTGTGCATCTGATAGGACTTGATCCCAACCGTTTCTCCTTAATTGGGAAGAGACGAGGTAGTTATGACGGGTTTCATACCTTTTTTTATCTTTGAAACTTGGTCTCGTTATAATGACATCATAATGGCAAAACTCAATCGCCTTTTGGAATGAGTATCATTAATTATGACGTCATAATGACGGAGTTTTACGTGACAGCTGGGGTCCACATTGGTGGATTATGACATCATAATGACGGAGTATTACGTGACCTCAGGACATTGAAAGATGATACTTGTCATCTTCTTCTTCATCATCTTTTTTCTCTATGAAAATCTTGATATATCAGAATTAGCCTAGAAAAAGGGTTGAATAGACTACTTAATTTTTTTTTTTGAAAACTCGTAAGTTGTTTCTTGACTTTAGTGATCAAGCTCATAGAGCTGTATTGATTTAGTAGAGTGTTTGCTCTGTTGATTATCAAGGACTTGTAGTCTCTTGACTTTGTGAAATTTTTAATATCTGTGCTTAGTAAGAACCTAGTGGAATACTATAATCCATTTCATAGACATATATTTGGTTTCATCCTTCAAAGAATTAGGGATTTGATTTGACAATATTGTCAGTGAAATGTAGATCCGAAACCCCCAATTTGTTCAATGTTCATTGTCTCTTTCCATCAACTACCCTAACTCTAGGCGCCATATGAGATGCAATTAGCCTTTGCCCTTTCAAATCTAGTTGTGATATGAGTTAGCGATTACGGTGATTAACAACAGGATGATGAACAACAATATATAGGACCAACAGCACCAGAACGACGAGGACTAGCACCACCACAACAATGAGAATGAGAACCACCATGATGGCGACAAGGATGAACAACACAGATTTTCCGTGATGAAGAGCAACGCAAGACGGCGTTGGTGACGAGGAGACCCAGATTGTGATGATAGCCACCACCACATGACGAAGGCAAGCGATGTGTTTGTCTTAGTTTCCATTCCTTTTCTGGGGTGAAAGCTCGATTCCTTGGAAAGTGATTTAATCCGAAAAGCTTTATTCTGATTCAATCATGAAACCGCACACGATTTTGCTTACTCCATCGGAATATAATAATCGATTCCGAGGTTGGTTACCATGAACAAAACACGGCCTCACATATTTGTGATTTTTTAACAAATCGTAATCAGTGTCAAGAAGCGTTCGTTCGATGATAAGCAACTCTTTCCTCAATGACGTCCTCCACACGCCTTGGATCTAAAGGGATTATGTGGATATGTTTTTTGTAGTGACCCAACCTATAAAAGGTTCTTGGTCAAGGAATTACCTTTAGTAAGTTACCATCCCAGGATTTTAGAATAGTAACCTATAGCGAAAGAAAGAGATGGCAATTCCGTACAAGCATACATTAAAAGTATAAGAGTATTTTAAAGCTTACAACATCCCAGAGTAAAAGATGCTCTAGTTACCTTTCAAAATATAACATCTTAATAAGTTTAATAAGTTAACTTAAAAATATGAACTTGAAGGTTTAAGGTTCGACACCCACATCACTAGCGTTGCTAGCTCTTGTTCGTATCCTCCTTGAATAAACGTTCATGCTGCTCCACCAGTTGATCCACCTATGGGTAAGAAAACAAAGGGAGTGAGCACAAATACTCAGAAGGAACGGGGCCAACAAAAATTGAGTTGTTTAGATTTCAAGATTAACTAAGAAAACAAATCAATTGCCTAAACCTCGAATGGAATTTTGAAAATCTCCAACATAATTAAACCTTCGTAATTATTGACCATATCATATTTTTTCTTAAGTATACATGCTACCGCATAGATTTCATCAATTTTGCCCTAATTTCTAAGCCCTCATATTCAACTACTTTTGTTTCCGCCTTTAAGTTGTCTCTCATTTGGACTCGGACAGGAATTTATAGTGTTTAGAATCAAGGGAATACGCACACAAAGGAAACTGAAAAACCAATTTTAACAACACGCGACGAAGGTTATGAATTAAACGAGTGGCTATGCCCTTGTTGCTTCACTCCTTTCCAAGACCAATCTCAGAAGAAATCAACACTAGTTTATTTAGAAATAACTTTGCCGGTCAATAGCTCGTGTACAAACAAGTTGTTTTTACAAAGAAGATCTCTACAGCATATATATCCGGAATTCACCGCAAAATAGGCTGACCAACTGCAGTGATTTGTGGCGCTCGACCCAACGTTGTACGAACCCGTACATGGAGGTTGTATGTTCCTAATGACGTGATGGCATTAGGGTTCCATCCATTTTCAGAAATAATTTTTATGTGAATTACGACTCGTGAGTTATAATATCTCAACAAGGAATTCATCTTGCGGAGTTGTTTTTCTGACATCAATTAATATGTTATAGGGACATCAATTAATACGAATCGTCACACTTTCTCATAAGGAAGCTTAAAACCAAAACAAAAGATAAGGTGCATGGACTATTGTCTTCAAAAGTTTTTGAATGCTATAAAAGCATACATCACTGATGAGCGTCAAGCTCTTGACTAATTACCAAAGGAATGCGAGTTTAAGGATTCCAATAAAATCTAAAACAACTTTAAGGCATGACACGAACATCTTTTAAGTTATACGATGTTTTGTCATTTTCTACCACTTTCATAACTCTTTTCATGCAAATTAAGCACTTTTCATCAAATTTCAGAAACTTATTATCATAAACCACCATGTTTGGGTCACAATCTTGAGTCTAACTTGTTCATGTAGCACATACAACCTCAATTCACACATTAGACTTACTCAAGCAACCTTTTTCCATCAAATTATAGTGTTTTCTAGCCTTTTATGTCCAAAATCCATCACATTTATCACAAGACCAGAATCTTAAGGTTCTAAATAACAATAAAACACATGGTTACAAGCATGAATTGGGTTAACAAAGAAAGACATGCATTTTCACCATTTTCAAGACAAGCATGAATTGGAGGAGTACAAGAGGCTTATACAAGAAAGACATGCATTTTCACCATTTTTCCATAAATATGTTACATGCAAGCTTAAATCTTTGCATAACTTTTCATGCATGCCGTTGAGAGTGGTAAAGAGGTCAAGAAACAAGTATAATACATGAAAGTTCACTTACAAAAGAGTTTGGAGAGATCGGCGTCTTGATAGTAGAATGTGGAGTTAGGATACTTCCTTCCCTCAAAGTAGCCAACACCTTCCTCTTGTGCCTTCTCTTCGGTAAATGGTTTGATTTGCTAATAAGAGGAGGGTTAAGAGATGTTTTACGAGCAAAATTCGTAGTTTAGATTATCAAGGACAAGATAGTGAGGAAAATGTGTTAAACAGAGAAGATTTCTATCTTTTTTCACATCTCTAGCCCTTGTAGTTGATCTCCCAAGGCTCAATTCATCTTTCCAACCTTACTTTGAGCTCTTTTCTTTGTTGTTTTGGTGTGAGATTCTTGCTGAAATTTTGGTGGATTTTGTGGGGATTAAAGGTAGAGAGAGCGCTTGTTTCTATACTCAAATGTTTGAGACAACAAATAGTGTTTAGAGTTTGAGTAAGAGATCTTTTGGTGGGTAATAAGATTGATTTTGTGGTGTTTTAGGGCTGGTTTCAGGTAATAATTGAAGTAGAAATGAATATTGATAGGGTATTAAAGTTTGAGATATGCATAAGACATATGTCACCTTTTTTCAATCCCTTTACATGCAAAGTAAGCCTGAAATCAGGTTTGTTTGCATGCTTTAAACAAGTTTTCAGGCCTATGGACCTAGCTAATAGGTTTTATGGAGTGCATTAATTGGTAAGTGTTGGTTAAGGTGTTGCTAAAGGTTATCTTCTTTGTCTTATTAAGTCATTTTAAATGAGCAAAAGGTGATGTAGTTTTAGAAAGATGACTAAAACTTAAGATATTTAATGTAGGAATATTACATTCTCCCTTCCTTATAGAAATTTCGTTCTCGGAAATTGTAACTCGTAGATATCAAATGTAAAGCAAAGGTTACATAAAAATAAAGTAACGTGAACCATTACTCGTACGACTGATGAATAAAGTAAGCTTCTTACCTAAACTAATGTCGAACGGTTAAGGAGGTTGGATCTATAGGATTACGTCTCATTCCAGCTGGGGAATGAGATGAGGCGCCTAGGTCTGAGTGAGCTTTGTAGGATCTATCATTTTCGACCGGGAGGCTACCGAGATTACGAGAGGGGATATGTGCCTCATCTGCAGGATCTATGGCAAGAATTGACATCGTCTGGGGGATACAACCCCCACAACAGTAAGAGTTATGCTCTTAGGAACCCTATTCTACGTATTCTGCATCGGTTCCTAGCTTATACATTACTGGCGACCAAGAGTAGCCATGGAGCTATATTGCAAAAGGAGCTAGGAATTTTCTTTGTGCTGCTCACAATCTGGTCTCTCCACAGGACTATCCATACCTCAGTACCAAATTTATGCTAGTGGTGAAGATTGAGGCGGTAGCCACAGACAGTCCTAGAGCGCCGATCCTCATTGGTGGATTACTAACTCCGATAGCTGCACATTTTGGGTATGACAGACGATTGTTCCAGCCCTTAATGAGCCGACCAGAGGACCATTTGGGATCGACAGCCTAATGAGGATTGGTATGATTTCTATGACCGTGGTATCTACTTTTTTACGCGAGAGCTGGTGAGGAGCCTCTACGACTTTCATTACCAACTTTTCCTCTCCGATTATCTGATCGGAGTAATTGGGGCTTTCCATTAGCTGCACCAGAGGATAACCAAGATTCTGAGGGTGATTCTACTATGGGTGAGCCTCAGCAGCGTCAGTCATCTCAGTCACATCAATCTCATTCCGATCATTCTACGCCAGCAACTCCTGCGCCGACTCCTATACCTGAGAAAACATCTCCTATGGAATGGAGTACTGCATATTATTCTCTACGGCAAGAGGTAGCTGAACTACGAGCTGATGTCACATCTATGCGGTCTCAAGTGACTTCACGCTTGGATGCTATTCAGCA
>JAOVYX010003218.1:0-11138 GCA_035668315.1 Drosera spatulata
AGTTTTTCTTGAATCCGCTCAAAGTCCCAGAAATAACCTAGAGGGGGGGGGGGGGGAGTGAATAGGTTATCTCGAATATTCTTCAAATAGTGCAGTGAAGCTATGGGATTGTCTGAACTGCCGGAGTCTGCTGCAGTATTGCGGAAGTTCTGCAGTTGAGACTTTAGCTTTGTAAAGCTTATCTCTTTGGAATTAAAGTTCTTTACTAAAAGTTCTAGGAATGATAATCAGTGCGAAAAAGCAAATGACAAAGGATTTTTATACTGCTTCAGACATCTGCTACCAACAAGTAACAGAAGCTTAGTCTAGTCTTTCCTTGGTCATGACCAGTGTAGTCAAGCCAAGAGGAGGTTCACTATCTTCTTGTTTGTGGCCTACAAGAAAACCCCTTTACAACAAGATCTTACTTGCTAAAGGATGAAGAACCTAGATCTTGTAGTGCTCTGTTGCAGTTATTGTTCTTCACTTGCAGACTAGTGAACCTTCTTCACAAATCCTGAATCTTCAATTCAGCTCACGCACAACGAGCCTTCAAGGCTTTTCTTTCTTTGAAAGCTCTCAAATGATGTTCAACATTTCTCAGACTCATCAACCTGGTTCTCTGCGCTGTGAGTCTCCTTTTATAGGCTGAGGGAACCAAAACCCGTAACTGTACTATCTGATAGTGACAGCTTTGTCCTCTACTGCAGTAGATTGACTTGGCTTTACCTTTTCTGATCCACTACACATCATCTTTACCTCAGCTTCTCGTTTTTTATCCCTTGCTTTTTCCTTTCCGTTCCAGCACAACTTATACTGCACCCAGCCTCATGTACCAGGTCTACTGCACGCCTCTGTTACAATCTCTACAGCACCTCTGCTGCAACCTCTATTGTAGCCCTACTGTCAGCCTTTGTTGTACCTCGGCTGCATGAGCTCTATTGTATAGTCTTCATATCCAGCCTTTCTAAAACTTTACTTGCATCAAGTACTATAGCCAGTCTGCTACAACTCAGCTCCCACTCAACAGCTTCCACACCTCATCTGCTTAGCCTGCTAGTGTAACTTCGTCTAAACCCATCACTGCATTCAACCTTCTACAATTCAGCTTGCATACTTGCTCTGCTATATGGCTCACTTCTCTTTGCTTCTGGAACAGGCCTTGAACATAGGAAGGATCCTAGATCATGATAACACTGAGACCTTTTGCTGTTGTATGTGATTGATCTTTGGCATGTAAATTTTAGTCGCTCTAGTAGTCTGCACCACTCAGGTCGTCCGCACTCTACTGCACTTGTGTGCCCTGCTGCTCTGCTGTACCCAGCTGCACTTTGCTGCATCTGCGACCCTAGTCTGCAACAACTTAACTAACAGTTACATCCTAAGCATCTAATACATACATAATTTCTTCCTAAGTTTTGTTCATCAATTTGTATACAAGTGGAGGGATTGCACATTCCCAACAATCTCCCCCTAAATTGATGCAAACAAAACTTCTAAGAAATTAAAACTGCAAAAACACTTATACATCTATTGCTTAAAAAATTTACAGGAATTAGAGGACTTACATTTTAACCTATCGATCAATCCTTCTGTCCTCTCTTGGAAGGATAGTCTTGCTGCAAAACCTTAGGCCGCTTATGCTTTTGCTTCTTCCTTTGTTGCTCTGCTACTGACCTAGACCCTTGTTTTTCTGGTCTGCTCTAGGACCCTTCTGCTACAGACCTTGGCTCGTCTGCAGGTCTGCTAGTGGACCTCTCTGCTGCAGGCCTCTCAAACTTCTCCCCCCTTTTTGTTTGCATTAAAGCTTTGGGTGAGGTCTTTGACAGCTTCTTTGAGTGCCACGAGCTCGGCTGCCATGTTGTTTTGTGTAGCTGTGGCTCTTCTTAGGGTTACGTCCACTCTTGATTCCAAGAGAGTAAGTCTCTTGTCATTGTTAAGGATGTGGCCCTACAATTGAGTTTGTGTGTCTTGTATGGTCTTCTGTAGTCTTCTGAATTTTGCAGCTTGAGCAGTATGTAGTTTGTTGTAATTTGCAGTATTCCGTAGATAGTGTTGCTGGCCGATTCCTGTGGTTTTCTGGGTGCCTTGTCACTGTCTGAAGTAGACCATATAAGACATCAAAGTAGTGCTCCCTTTGGTCCTTCTCATCTGCTATCTCATCTGTAGTCTTCTGTAGTACATCAATCACTTCTCTGAGAGCATCCGTTGTCCATTGCCTGATTTCATAAATGCTCTTATCCATCCTCTGCAAATTTGTGTCAACACTTGATGGAGATGCTTCTTGAGTTTTGCCGGTCTGCTTTCTCCTAGTTGTAGACCTGGTTCTACCTGATGTTGGTGCCTCCAAGTGTGGCAGGAGCTTTACGATTTCCATCCCTAACTTCAGACTCCGTAGTGTTGTTTGTGGAGTCATTGGGATGTATGTAGTGGCTCCATGCAGCAGCCCTTGGGCAAATCCAACTGCAGGGAGGTCTTCAGTGGTCTGCTGAAATCCAAATAAAGATTATGGAGTGAATTGAATGTGGATTGGTGAAACTTCCCTTGGTTGACTTGTTGCTTCGTGAACTGAGGGAGTGTCTTCTAGTAAATGTCTTCTGAAATGTCTTCTGAGTGTTGAAAGGGTCATTTCCTTCGATGTGCTTTCTTCTACACTCTGCTCTTCAACCTCAGGGATTTGCAATTCCTCCATGTCTTGCATCAGTTGTGTAAGTGAAGGTTGTGGGGGTTGCTCAACAGCATGCATGGGCTCGTCTACACGGACAGTTACAGTTAGCTTAGCTGCACTCAGCTACTCGTCTACAGGTGCTTTCTCTGCTGCAGGGACTGAGCTCGTCTGCTCGTCTGCAGACACTGGAGTGGTCGGCTCCTTCTTTGTGGTGTCCTCTATTGTAGTGGATGAGGCATTCTGCAGCTCTGCCTCGTCCTCAGGTATCTCAGCAGTGAGGTCTTCTACCTCTACTGCTGTTGTTTCCTCTGCTATAATTGGTTCAGGTGTGCAGGTCTGCACTGAGGTGGACTTCTGCATTGGATGAGGAACTCTTTCTCTGGCTACTTCGTCAATGAGTTCCTCGTCAATGTGGCTGTCTCCCCCTTGATCTTCATCACCACCATCATCATCACCTCCTGGACTTCAAGGGTCGCAGCTCGAACATGTTTGTCAATTATTCTTTTAAGTTCCATCCTCACTTCTTCAGAGTGGACAAACTCAACTTGATGTAGTTGAGCTTGTCTGTGCCTTCCTGTCTTCATTATAGAGTCCTTCTATTCCAAAACCCCACTGAAAAGAATGTAAGGCTCTTTCGACCTATTCTTTGTCTGAGCAGCCTGCTGTTGTAGTAGAACCACCTGCTCGACCTCTCCTTCAGTCATTCCAGAGATGTCCCCTATCAGTGTTTGGGATCCGTCTAGATAAACAATGAATAGCTGCCGAGGGCCAACAGGGAATAAACTTTGGCCTGCTACTCTTGGAGTTCTTTCTTTTCTTCGAAGGAGTAGCTTGTGATAGAGTAGGGGCTGGTCTCTTTTGTAGTTTGGCCTGAGAAGCAGTCTTCTGCAGAGTTATCTGTTGAGTGGCTCTGTGCAGTGCAGTTTCTTTGTGGATCTTTTCTGTATCCGCTTCAAGAGCTTCATCCATTTTCCTCCATTCTTTTGCAAGCTCATCCCCAGCTTGCTCTTCACCTTCGTCTGTGGGAGTTGGCTCGGATGTGCTACTTCTGACAATTCTTCTCCTTCTGATTTGTGTTGTTGAGCAAACTCCTGCAGCATTGCCTCCTTCTGAGGCTTTCCCAAGAGAACATCAGTTTGTGTTCTAAGTTCCTGGGCCTTCCTTCTTTGCTTCTCAATGTATTGAAGCGCCTCTTCAAATCTCTTCTTTTGTTCAGGAGTTTCTTCTTCTTCTTGCACCTCGGTTGCTTGAACTTCTTCTGCTGCCCTTACTTGAATGATCTCCAGCTCATCATTATCATCTGCATAAGGAACAAGTCTTATGTTAGTGTAGGGAATCAAAGTTGTTGATGTTGATGTACCTGCTGTATCTTCATTGATTGTGATCCCAGCTGTTGCAATAGGGACTTCTTTTGGAGTTATAGTGTCAAGATTTCGCAGCTTTGCTTCAATGACTTCAATCTCCTTTCATGTAAATCCCCTTGCAAACATTTCCTTTTTGAACTCAGCTCGGGGACCTTCCTGAATTTCTTCAAAGCTCTTCATTGACCCTAGTATGAATCGTTCCAGATTCTCGTCTGTACCTCCCCTTATGAACTCAAGAGCTATATTAGAGTCATGTACAGCTGCTACTTCAGGAATCTTTGGGGGAAGTGTTCTTGAGGATGAGCCTTCCTCGACTACAATGATGGGTTGCATCATTTGTCATTCTGTAGTTTCCTCAGTCTGCCGCTCATCGGCACCTTCTTCCCTCATTTGCAGGTCTGCATCTTGTTCAGCCGTCTGCACTACTGCAGCTCGAGCCTCGCCCGCTTGCACTACTGCAAGTACAGAGCCCGTCTGCACAGTAGCAAGGGCAGTGGTGGTCCACACATCTGCATTTCTTGTTCCAGTCTGCACGTTTAAAGGCTCTATTTCTACTTCAATTGCCCTCCTCTGAGCTGATTCTTTCGATTTTTCAGAGGATTGCAGTATCAATTTCCTCTTTGGAGGCTTGGGAGCCTTAGGAACGATCTTCTTTTTGGACTTTTAAGCTCTCTGCTGTACTGCAAAATGTGTTGCAGCCTTGGGTTGTGGTGGAGGTGGTTGCGTTACTGGAACCTTCCTCGCTTTTTCTAAATTTGCTAGCAATTTCCCAATCTTCTTGATGTCGATCTGCTTCGACACCGTCCAAGGCCTTCATTGTGCGTCTGACAAGTTTCATTTGTCTTTCAGAATGATGCTCAGCAGCCTGTTGTAGAGAGGCTGTCTGGCCTCTACTGCACTGGCTTGTTGATGCATCATCAAGCTAGCCCAATTCACTTGATGTTTCATCAATATTGCACACATAATCTCTTACTGACCTTGTGTGATCTGGTCCTTCGAGAACTCTCTTGACATCATGGCTTTCTTGACCACTTCTTCATCGTTCTTATTCCTTCTTGCTGATGTTCCGTCCCAAGCATAGCCAGTCGTCCATCAGTGATGATGCTTGGGGGAATTATCCTTGAGCCATCATTTTACAGTCCGAATATGCAAGCCATGCCATCCACGGTGATTTGAATCACCGTCTTCTTATGATTGTAGCTGATTTCTTAAAGATTCCTTGAAACCCTAGCCTTTTCAATCAGATCCATAACTTCTTTGTAAAAAATGTGGCTAGTGGCCTCACACAAGTACTTCAGTTCGGCTTCTTGGATCGATTCTCCTACTTCTTTGACCTCATCAGACTCGCGTGTGAGAGTTCAAAGTCAACAACCACTCCTGTTTGTAAATCTTTCTTTGTCGAGCTCACTGGTGGCTTTGACGATTTGGAGGGTGTTGAAGAAGTAGGTTTCTCGGCCATTTTTGTTTGACAAATTTGATCTTTCAAAGATTTTCAGAGAAGAAATTGAATGGAGAGTTTGAGAGCGATCAGAAGAAATTATGAGAATTAGGGTTTGCTGATCACTTGAGAGAGAGAGAAAGAAAGAATCGTAAAGTGATTTTCGTAACAGCGCTCTCTCCTTTTATATTCGTAGTTGATTTTTACCATTGAAAGTAAAAAGTAACCGTTACACAGTTTTCAGAATTAATCCACCCGTTGCGAAAATTAAGGACGTAATCATGAAAACTGTTTCTTTCCAAAAATAGTAGTAGTAGAGTGACATCTGTCTCTGGTCTGCACGGCTTGTGCAGTAGAGCAGTAGAGGAAAGTCACTCGTCTGCATTGCTTGAAAATCACTGAGTGCTTTTCAGGTAGTCTGCTCGTCTGCATCACATGCAGTAGAGCAGTCCAACAAAGTTACTCGTCTGCACTCTTAAAAAAAAAAACCCTAAAGAAATATCTTGCCCGTCTGTATCTACACATGCAATAGAGCACTAAAGCAGTATATATGGCCATTTTATTCATTTAAATCTATCATGCCCACCTCTCCTCTGAACATGATAAATTTATTTTCATCTAAGGATTTTATAAAAATGTCTGCAATTTGTTTTTCTGTTGGAATGTATTCCAACTTTATATGACCTTTCTGCACATGATCTCTGACATCAATGTGCTTTGTCCTCGAATGAAAAGCAGGATTTTCTGAAATAGCCATTGCAGACGTATTGTCACAAAATATGTTTGTTTTTTAACACGTTAGTCCATAGTCTGTTAGCTGAGACCTCATCGAAAGTACTTGTGCAGCATAGCTTTCTGCAGCTATGTATTCTGCTTCTGCAGTAGAGGTTGAGACAGCGGTCTGTTTCTTGCTGAACCAAGAAATCAGCTTTGCACCTAAAAATTGACATGTTCCACTTGTACTTTTTCTGTCAATCCTGCAACCTGCAAAGTCTGCATCTGAATATCCAGTTAGTACGAAATCTAAGTCCTTTGGATACCATATACCCAGATTAGGAGTTCCTTTGAGATATCTTAGGATTCTCTTAACTGCTGTATAGTGGGACTCCATAGGATCAGATTGATACCTAGCGCAAACAAAGACTGAGTGCTGGATGTCTGGCCTACATGCAGTAAGGTAAAATAAAGATCCTATTATACCTCTATATAATGTTTGATCTATACTTTTACCCTTTTCGTCTTTGTCAATTTTTGCAGTAGAGCTCATAGGAGTTTTCATTTGAGTTGAGTTTTCTAGGCCAAACTTTTTAATTATGTTTGTTAAGTATTTTGATTGATTTATAAATATCCCTTCACTTAACTGTTTCACTTGCAATCCTAGAAAATATTTTAGTTCACCCATGAGACTCATTTGGAATTTGGATTTCATTGGTGCAGCAAACTTTTCGCATAGTTTCCTGTTGGTGCAACCAAAGATGATGTCATCTACGTATATTTGCACTAATAGTGTGTGCTCCTTCTGTTTCTTAAGAAACAGTGTGGTATCTACCTTTCATCTTTGAAAGCCATTATCAGAAAGAATGGTGGAAATAATTTCGTACCACTCTCTTGGAGCTTGTTTCAACCCATAAAGGGCTTTGTCTAACCTGTAGGCATAATTTGGATATTCAAAGTCTTCAAATCCAGGAGGCTATTCAACATAAACTTCCTCCTGTAGCTTTCCATTGAGAAAAGCGCTTTTGACATCCATCTGAAAGACTTTGAAGTCTTCATGTGCAGCATATGTCAGGAACATTCTTATGGCTTCTAATCTTGCAACTGGGGCATAGGTCTCGTCTAAGTCGATCCCTTCTTCTTGAGAGTACCCTTTGGCCACCAATCTCGCCTTGTTTATGATGATTATTCCATTTTCATCAGACTTGTTCCTGCAGTCCCATTTGCAGCCAACAACTGGATAGTTGTTTGGCCTTGGTACAAGTTACTATACTTGATTTCTTCTGAACTCATTCAGTTCTTCTTTCATGGCATCTATCCAGTTAGGATCACTGAGAGCTTGATTGATTATTTTTGCCTCCATTTTTGATATGAAGCAGGCAGATAGGCACTCCATTGTGGTTGCCCTTCTCATATGCACTGGGAGCATCTTTGTCCCCAATTATGTCTTTCTCAGTGTGTGCCTTGATCCATCTGCCTTTGTCCTAGTGCTGGTCAATGGTACTTTCTTCCAGCTTTTGCTCTGTTGCATCTAGTTGTGGGTCTGCTGCACATTCTTTGCCTTCAGGGTGTTCAGACGACTCTGCTTTTACTGTATGGTCATTTTCCTCGTCTATATCCTGTTCATCATCTATTCATGCACATTCCTCATCAAGAATGTCAGTAGTACGTATAGATGACTTAGATTCATCAAAAGAAACATGAACTGACTCTTCAACAGTTTCTGTTTCCTTGTTGAATACTCTGAAGGCTTTACTACATGTGGAATACCCTAGAAATATTCCTTCACTTGTCTTAGGATCAAATTTTCCTAAGTGCAGTCTATCATTGTTGTGAACATAACACTTACATTCGAATACATGAAAGTATTTGATGGTTGGTGTCTTTCCTTTCCATATTTCATATGGTGTTTTGTTATGTTGTTTAGTAATGAGGGATCTATTTTGCACATAACAAGCAATGCTTACTACTTCAACCCAAAAGCTCTTTGAAAGGTCTGCATCAGAGAGCATTGTCCTGGCTGCCTCAATCAGGATTCTGTTTTTCCTTTCTGCAACACCATTTTGTTATGATGTTATAGGTGCAGAGAAGTTGTGCTTGATCCCATGATCATCACAGTATTTGTCAACTCCTGATTAACCAAATTCTATGCCATGATCACTCCTAATTATTACCACATCTAAGCCCTTTTCATTTTGCACTTGTTTGAGGAACCTAGTTAGCAGACTACAAGTTTCACTTTTCTTGTGCAGGAAGTTCACCCAAGTGTATCTAGAGTAATCATCTATAATTGCCAGCGTATATTTCTTCCTGCTGAATCTCCCTACATCTACTGGTCCAAATAGATCCATGTGTTGTAGTTCAAGAACTCTTGTGTTTTCTGTTTGGTTAACATATTTGAAACTTGCTCTAGTTTGTTTTCCTTCTTGACAAGGCCTACATAGTTTATCCTTTTTGAACTTAACTTGAGGAAGGCCTCTTACTAAGTTACCTGAGGATAATTTTGCCATTGTTTTAAAGTTTAGATGTGCTAATCTCTTATGCCATAGCCAATTTGTGTCATCTGCATCCTTAGTGTAAAAGCATGTGACTTGTGTAGACTGTGATAAGTTGAAGTCTACTGCATAGATGTTTCCTGATCTATGACCTATAAGTTTGACTTCTTTGAACTCTTTATCTATGACTCTACAAGTGTCATTAGTAAAAGCCACTTCGTAGTTCTTATCACACAGTTGGTTAATGGAAAGTAAATTATGTTCAAGCCCTTTAACATAAGCAACATTCCTAAAGATTAAGGAACATGTACCAAGGATTGCATAACCTTTAGTTTTACCTGCTTTGTCGCCACCAAATATGACCAGGGGACCTTCTTCTTTTCTGTAATCCTGCAATATTTTCTTGTTCCCTGTCATGTGCCCTAAGCAACCACTATTCAGATACCATGCTTGATCCTGTATTTCCTGCAATCGCATATGCAACATTTGTACATGGTATCCATGAACATGGGTCCTTATTTGTTAGTCTTAGGTGTCCACACTCGAATAGGTTTCTTGTGTGGTGCCCAACACTGAGAGACATTGTGGTGCTTACCACAATTATAGCAGTAGACCTTTGGTTTAACCTTGGGTCGTCTGCTTGGATGTTGCCATCCACTCTGCTGCACACTGCATATACAACAGTGTTGTCTGTATGGTCTCTCTGGCACGTGAAGAGAACTCCTATTCCATACAGTGTAATTTGGTGCAAACTGAGATTTTCTGAATCTCTTGTCATTTTGATAATGAGTTATATGCTCATTTTTCTTAACAGTATGCACCTTAGGAGGTTTCTTGACTTCTGTTGTTGCATTAGCAGAAGTCTGTGGTTTCGAGGACTAATTAACAAGGTCTTTTGTCTTGTTCTTACCTTTGAAGCAAAGGAGTTCAAGTTCCTTTTCTGCACAGTCTTTGCAGAAGGTGCAACCTTCAGAGGTTGTGCAGCAGAGACCTTACTGGTCTGCATTTTGGTTGCAGACGTCTCACCCTTCTATAAGACTCTATTAGAGACATTCTTTGTCTCATCGATGCTGGTTTTAGATGAGTTGGTTATATCTAGGTGAGCCTGTTCACTTAGCCAACTCTTGTACCCAAGCCCAGACCTATCCCATGGACATTGTCCTATGATCAATGCATTTTGTAGATCCAGTGACTTACCATTCCACGTATCTACTTAGGCTTGGACCTCAACATTTTTCTTGGTGAGTGTGTCCACCATTTCAGAGAGAACTTTGACTTTCTCTTCTGATTCATCGAGTTTGATGTCTACCACATTTAACTGACCTTTTAGGTCGTTAATTTCTTGATAGGCGAGATTGTAATTCTCTATGAGATTTATAATTAACTCAATGTTCACTTTATTCTCTCTTGAGAGAGAAATAAATTTTTCAGAGATCTCTTGAAGAGCCTCTTTCAGTTCCTCATTTGAGGCATCAGAGTCGGAGAAGTCAAATACCTTTTTGCCGTCGTCAGACCTGGCCATGAGACACAGTTGAGTATTTGAGATCGTTTCTTCTTCTTCTGAGTTTGTGTCACTCCAAAACTTTGCAGTATAGGCTCTTGCCTTCTCCTTTTTCTTAAAGGCTCCTTTTGGGTCCTTCTTCTTCTTGTGTGCAGACGAGTCTTGTGACGGTCGTCTGCACTGTGCAGCAAAGTGCCCCAATTTGCCACAGTTATAGCAGACATCTCTGTCTGCTTCTTCAGTTTTGCTGGCACTTAGTTTCGTTATATTCTTCTTCTTGAAGAGCTTTCTGAATTTCCTTCCCGTGAGTGCTAGCTCTTCCGTCATGCTTTTGTCCCTCGTAGACGAGGTGCTATAACTCTCCTCGTTTCTTATAGTCTTCAGGATCCACTTATGAGCTTTGAATGCCAGTGTCTTTTTCCTGGCTTTATCTATTTGTCTCTTCTGCTCCGCCTCCAGCTTATAGGTGTGCAGAATGCCATAGAGTTGTGCCAATGACATTTTGGCAAGGTCTCTCGACTCTCTAATGGCAGTTGTCTTCGTCCCCCAGGCCTCACCGAGAGACCTCATGAACTTAAGATTTACCTCCTTGTTATCGAAGTTTTTCCTAAAGTTTTGAGATTATTGATAAGAATATTAAACCATTCATAGAAGCTTGTAAGGTTCTCATTTGCTCTCATCGAGACCCAGTCGTACTGCTGCATGAGGACATCCTTCTTATTTTCACGGATCTTGTTTATGCCCTCATTTCTCAGCAGTAGTGCTTCCCATGCTTCCTTCGCTGTGTTAGTGTGGACCACGATCTCGAACATATTGTCGTCCAGAGCCTTGTATATCTGATTCTTGGCTCTTCTATCTACCAGCACCAGATCCCAGTCGTCTCTCGTCCACAAAGATTTAGGCTTGTCAACTTCTCTGGTGGCATCCATTGGATCTGGCATTTTTGGATCATAAGGCCCATCTGTGATAATGTCATACA
>JAOVYX010003219.1:0-11136 GCA_035668315.1 Drosera spatulata
AAAAAAGCAGGAAGAGACTGGGGGGGGGGGGGGGCAAGGTTAAAAGTCTCTACTTATATATTGGATTGAACGGAGTTGAAGGAAGGTATATAAGGAAAATGATTTTTTCTCTTCAAGCAAAATTTGCTCTTATATCTAACTTGGACTAAGCTTAAATTAATTATGATAACCTCTGCTATTGCACTGTTGCAAGCCTTGTTAATACCATAGTAACAAAGTTCGGATACGAGATTAATTTGACAAACATAAATTACGGAAAAAATCAAAAAAAAAAAAGAGAAAAAATCGAGAAAAAAGCATAAGGATAAATTCGATGTGAGAACGGTACAATGATTAATACAAAAAAATTAAAATACAGAATTAATACGGATTTTAAACAGAAAAACGGAAGGATCGATGTTCTTAAAAAGCTCTAATTTTTGTGTGAAATAGTTTGATTGCATTTTTGAAAAAAAAATTGAATTTTTCTCGTATTTTACAAATAATTTGGAAAAAAAAATCCAAATTATAAGCATATTATACGAAAAAATTCGAATTATATGCGAATTTTACGAAAACTTCGGTTTTGATTCGGCTAATGAAAAACCCACGGATTTTTCATAAAATATATAAATTATTCGCGGATTTGGTTACAATGGTTAATATTTTGTAGGGACCAACTGTGCCCTAACTCTTCTTTGTATTGCACATAGACTATAACCTCAAGCTCATCGGCTCAACAAAACCTTGCATTTACGCCAGCTTAGACGAATTCCAAATACATGACCGCAACAGCCTACACAAATTCACCCATATCACATATCATAATGTCATCATATCCATAGCCTAATCCAGCATCCCGCATAAACCCACATCTTCCTTACCTCGAAATGAATCTCATACATAAGTCCGTCGTCAACACTACGTCACATAACGAGTACATATGCCCAACATAAACATATCTTTACTCACCCCGAGGGGTTACCAACTCAACAACTTGAAATATATTATGGATATAAAGGATCACGACATCGTCTATTGAACTGTACCAAGTATCCAAGCAACCTCATATCCCTGACTTCGACCACGGACGACATCAATTACACAATATCGACCACACATTGGGAAATCTCGCCAATTCGGTGGCACTCCTCCCAAACAACAAACATAAATATCTCGGGTGATCATTTTAAAGGAGCGGGAAGACTTTAGGTTACCTCGGGACAAGATTGATTTGGTTACACGAAGCCCTAAGAGCGATGAGATGAGGGACGAGGAAGCTGGTGTCCTGTTCCTGGTGGATGGGCTGTATGTGGCCCTCGACAAATCCACTGGTGGAGTCGGTGGTGAAGGAGAAGGCGGCGACTGGGAGGCTTGGGGGGAAGCTCCTAAGAGGCGATGTTGGGGTCGGGGAGGCCGGCTGGTGGTGTGGTCGAGAAGTGGGCTGTTTTCGGCTTGGTGGCGTCGCCATGGCCTTCTTAGGGCGCTGCTCCGAAGCTCTTTTCAGGAATGAAGAAACCGGCGATGGAACGGCGGCGGAGGGCCTCTCCGGCGAAGGCAGCGGCACTGGGTGGTGGGAAAGAGGGGATCGACAATCATTCCCAGATTTCGAGCAATTGAAAAATAGAATAAAGTTTTGTTTTATGATGAGCCATTGAATAATTGATTCGGAGGACTATGAAGTAATTTTTCCTATTTCTTGTTTTGACAATGTTCTGTTGCATAGTTTATGCAGCGTTTGGATCGAAGGCGGCAAACGGGAATTTGAGTTGTTCCTTTGGAACTTAAAATAACTTGTTTGGTTTGTCCCATAGAATGGAATAGACTATTAAGAGATTGCTATTCGTTTTAATTTTAACATTTTCATTCCTTTTAATGTGGTCTTTTTTTCTTTTCTTTTCTTTCTTTTTTTTTCCCTTTTTTTTTTTTTTGAGAAACCCATCTTGGGAAATTTTATAGCTCTCGTTCCAATTTACTTAAGTCGAGGATGTATGATGGGATCACACGATTTTCGTCGCCTGATCTATGACATTCTAATGCATAGAACGTCATCTCATACGCAGCACGATTTGTCTCTCTAGGAATCCAAGAGCAACAAACATGGGAAAAGGACTCTAACCAGATTATACACATTCATCACCAATTTTATCCTGCATCGATCTACCCACAGCTCCCTCCTGAATCGAAACAATCACCTCTTGGTTATCCGATTCGACAGTCCATGTGTAAGGATTTAGCCATTTCGAGTCCTGAGCGCATTGCTAGTGCTTCACTAACTACGGGATCCAAGTCCTACATCCAGACCCTGCCCCCAGCTTGTACAACAAATCCCTGATGGTTACAAATGATAATACCCACCGCAGTTACACCTGGAGATCTTGTGGTGGCAAGGACCATTTGGCTTCAGTTCTAACAGTTCGACGAGGGACATTATTCAAGGGAGATTTTCGGGATGCATGGCACTCCGTTGAAGCTTTGATCGAGGACATATGAACCAATCGAGTTTCTTTAACCTGTGAACCATGAAGTTTGGAATTGCGGTTCGCCTAGGTATTGTACATGATCAATACATGATCAATAAAAGCTTTGCAACCTCCTTGTGACCGAGCTTGTCAAAAGTCAAAAATAACCAGGATCTGAAACCCAGTTGAAAGTCCGGATATATCTTGTCCTGAGACCAAAGGGAGGGGAGGATTGGGGGATGAATAGTCTCTCTTTCAAACTCTACTGTCAAAGTAACAAAAGTCAGTGAGACAACAAGGTTGTTTTGAGTTTAATACAGTAATGCGAAAGCTTACTATAGTAATGTTGGTTCCTTTTAGTTTATTGTTGGTTGAAGTTAGTTAGCAGCAGGGTTAAAGGTAATGAAAGCAGTAATATAAAACTAATTAGGCAATATAGCTAAAATACGGCTATATCCCTTACTCTAGTCTTTCCTTGATTATCAGTGTAATAGATCAAGAGGATAATACTACATGTGATTATTTTAGACTCACAATCAACCTATTACTTTACAATGTGTAAATGATAATATAAACCGATCACCAGATCTTTTCTTCTTAAACAGGACTCGAAACAGCGTCTTGAAATCGTTTGTCTAACACTAGCACTATTCAAACCGTACTTTCAATAGCTGGCTCAAATCTTCAGGTATCAACTTCTTCCACTGTTTACTTGATGCCTTACTATATTTGTCATTCCTTTCAAAGAAAAGGAGATTCAAAAATCTCACTGAAATCTTGGGCATTGTCTTTGTATTTATAGACAACCCCAAATTTCTAACCGTTGTTAAAGTCGTCCTTTCTTGAAGAGTCACTTTCATGTCATCTTGAAACCATATTTACAGACCCTTGACCTCTGGTGTTGATGTAGAGAAAAACACTGACATAGTATAAAATACAACACGTGAACTTTGACTTCCTTTGAATCTTTCTGTAGAACTCAGCATTACTGTCCTCTCACTCTTGCTGCAGTAACCTCACAAAAACAATTCAGGATCAACCTTTCTTTCATCTGGACCCTACTGTTGAACTCAAACTTACTGTTCTTTAGCCTTACTGCAGTAACCTTCTTCAATCAAAAGTAATCCAGGATGAACCATTCCTTACTGCAGTAACCCAAATACCCAAGCCTTAATACTCAATGATACCAGTCTTATTGTATTCCTATGAACTAGACTTAATACGTTCCTTCCTGAACCAGCCTTACTGTGCACTCATTGTAGGCTTACTTTCCAACCAGACGAGTCTCGACCTTGGTACATACTGGGATATTTTAAAACTAGAGTTTTCATATTACTCAATTTGTATATATCATGGCTTTGACTCACACCAATCCTTCCCCAGAAGGTTCCAGCCGCACACCAAGTCTCTCTGGCTCTGGAATAAGATCCCAGCACATGAGCGATAGTCTCAGAGTGTTCTTCGCACATCAAGCATATATTGGTTATTGGCAAACCACAATCCATAAGGGCTGCCATAGTGGGAAGGCATCTTGTGTAAGCTCGCCATATGAACATACAAATATTTAGAGGCACATCAATGTTCCACAAATAACACCATTTGCCAACATCAGGTGAGGGAGGGAGGTCCTGCATAAAACGGAATTGAAAAGCACACCTATAGACACTCTTTACTGAATATTCTCTATCCCACGCCTACCAATCGTCATCTTGTGTCAGACCCACTGGGATATTTATGATCGCCTTGGCCATATCTTTTTGAAACAAAGCTTCGATTGCTACCTTCTTCTATGTACCCGTATTAGGATCAATTAGTGATTCCACCAAAGCATCTGAGGCAATCCCTTCCACATAAGATGGGATTCTAAATGTCGGTAAGCTACGAGCCCATGGATCATCAAAGATCCTGGTATGTTTATCCGATCCAAGTAGACGAACCAAGCCCAGATGAAGTAGAGATCTAGCTGAAAGGAGGCTGCGCCAGAGGTATGACGGATTCACCCCCAGTTTTGCATCCAGAATCGATGTACCAGGATGATATCTAGTGCTGATAACACTAGTAGTCAAGGAGTTATGGTTCTGGAGGAGATGCCAAAGTTGCTTCGCAAGCAATGCATCGTTAAAGCATCCCAACTCACAGAAACCAAGTCCCCCTTCCGGCTTGGGTTTACATAACTCGGACCAGTACTTCCAGTGGATCTTATTTCGATCCTTCCGATGCAGACCCTCCACGGCACACTTAGGTAATCGAAAACAAGACATAATGTAGGACGAGATCGCCTGAAGAATATCCTTTATGAGGATTTCTTTGCCTGCGAGAGATAGCAATTTCCCTCCCCAACCCTGCAGTGCTTTCCACATCCTGTCTTTTATATTTGAGAATAGAACCTTTTTTGATTGCCCACACGTGGATGGAAGTCCTAGATATACCTCGAATACCCCGGGTTGGCCTAAAAGGTTCTGTCGGTTAACCCATAATTAAGATGGAGTAGGTCACTGATGAAATACATTGCATCATAACTGATATCCATAATTCAGAGAACCTCATATGCTCCATAACCTCCCTCACAAAACACCACTCGAAACGATCGTATGCTTTCGCCATATCAAGCTTGATTGTATACTCCTCTATCTTCCCTTTCTTCTTATGTTTCAGACGGTGCATACTTTCGAAAGCACCAATCACATTATCGATGATCAAAAGTTCCTTGACGAAGGCGCTTTACAAAGCATATGTAACATAAGGGCGGGCAAAGCTTAGTTTTTTTGGCAAGGACCTTCGATACTAGTTTATATAAGGCATTACATAGGCTGATCGGCTAGAATTAAGACACTTGCTTTGGAAAGAGAGGCTTCGGGCAGAAGGAGATGTAAGTGAAGTTTATGTCTGTGATGTTCCCCTGACCTCTTAACAATCATGTACTAGCCGTTTTACTTCTCCTCCAACCTTTCCCCAATGGGACTTATAAAATTGACCATTCAATCCATCGGGTCCTGGAGCCTATTTGCTGAAGTGCTGTGTCGACTTCCCATTTGCACAACTCCCTATCAAGATTGCTCCTAATATGATCCGGGATCTTGACGCTCCAATGATCAAACCACAGTCTTCTACCAGTTTGTTGTTGTGACGTGAACTGCTCTATAGAAAATTTCGGGATCACGTTATTGATTGCATTAACATTTGTAATCCATGTACCCTCGTCGTCAACCAGGCCATTAATTTGGTTTCTCCGTTGCCTAAGATTTTTCCTTGCATGGAAGAAACTAGTATTTCTATCGCCTTTACGGAACCATTAGATCCTAGAGCGTTGAGCCCAGTAAGCCTCCTCCCTTGCTAGAAGATCATCTAGAGATGAGTGAGCACTGAAAATTCCTAACATAGTCCCTTCAGTCATTGGAATATCATACAACGTCTCGAGCGCACATTGTTTCTTCTTTATGCCCAATTTCAGCGATTTGAACTTAGCATGATTCCAATTTTCCAACGCACAACCCACTCGTTTGATCTTGTCTGGGACAATGCATCCTACCAAACCATTCATCTACCTAAGCTGAATTGACTATGCGTCTACAATCCCCATCATCATCCCAAGTGTTTTCGTACTTGAACACCTTCATCGACCTCCCATTCACAAGCTCAGTTCGTTGACTAGCTGAGTTCCATTTGACGGTGACAGCCAGATGGTCAGATGAAGGTGTAACAACATTTTGAACTTGGACATCTGGGAAAACCTCGAGCCATTCCGAGGTAGCCATGACATGATCTAATCTTTTAGAGACCCATATTCCACCTCGTACTTTCTTATTCCATATAAATTTAAGGCCCTGAAACCCCAAATCGATCAGCCCAGAGTCTTCAAGGCCCCTTGGAAATTCACCATCAGACGAGGGTCCTGAGAAGGACCACCTCGTTCCCCCCCTCCCCCCCTCGTACACCCTTGGTAAATCCATCATACTCCCCAAATTCCTTAGTAATTGCCTTGCTCAACTTCGCAGATACAAGATCCCCATAAATGCAGTGAATTGCCACAATCACCACATCTATGAAGTATGAGCATGTCTGACGAACCAATACCTTCACTTTGCTTTTCCAAAGGAGCATCAAGCCACCGCCATTACCCCTCCCTTCCGCTGCTATACTGCAGTCATAACTCAGCTTGTGTTTGAGCCACACTAAGTCCTTGTTGTGTAACCTCATCTTGGACAAGAAGGCGATGTGGGGAATTTGATTCTTAAGCAATATATTGAGAGCACGAACTGTCGAGACATTCCCCAGGCCTTGACAGCTCCACCAAAGCAACATTACTCTACGGGGCTTACCCGGAGATCCAATCCAGAAAGAGCTGCATATCTTAGGAATTCTGACTAGGAGCCATCAATGTCACAGGAATCCACCTTTTCTCTTTTGTCTGGGATGTTTGAGATATCCTGGAGGGGATGCTTGGTTCTCAAAGTAACCGATGAACCCTCAGAGTGGTCCATGGGTCAGGGTTCCAACCTCGCCCTAGTCCAGCTTCCTTTCTTGTGACCTTTTGGGCTCCTCATATCTAGGTCATTCACCTTGCCCATTCAGAATCCTTATCCATCAGACCTGATCCATCCTTCGAACCCTTTTCTCCAAGCCCAAACATAGGCCCCATAACTCCCGTGACGTTACCTTTTCCTAGATTCAAATCATTCTGAGCAATGGAAGGAGATTCAATTACCTCATAAAATCCCGCTTGATTGATGCCTACACACATTTATTACCAATTATTGAGATTACCATTCTCAATTGATTGATCACAATCAAATACAGGATTCTTTCCTCATACAGGAAATATTATCGACTCAGTGGGACCATGGTTCAAATTCCGGCTAACTTTCAGCGAGTAGCTACTACCATGTTTCTTGCTGTGCACTTCCGAAGACTTATCCATGGGGCTTGCCTCTGGTTAATAAAGAAACCCATCACGGGACTGAACAAAACCGACATTTGATCACCTTACCAGCTGCGCCTACAACCACGATCCATACTGGAACTCCTCTATAACACTTGAATCATCCTCTAGTGTCCAAACCAAAGCCTTCGAGCACTCGTTTACTTGGTGACCTATGAAACCGCAACGAAAGCACAAGTGGGAAACTCACTTATACTTGAATGGAACCCAAACTTTAGAACCGTTACCTAGTATCACCATAGACCCCCGCACTAGTGGCGATCTTATATCCATCTCAACCTTAACTCATAACTGTCCTAAAGCCTCCCCATTTCTATTACCATCAATTTGTAATACTCTCCCTGGTTTCCTACCAATTATCTTTATAACCCCTTGGTGCATACATCCCAATGAGAGTTGATCACATTGCACCCAGATTTGCATCTTGTCAAAGCAGTAATCCTCCATGCGCTTGGAAGAGTCATAACTACTTAGAAACAAAAGGTTACTATCATAGTGTCATGGACCCCCTGCAAGGATTTTATCCAAGTCTAGAATATCTTGGAACTTCAATAGAAAAAACTTTCCACCCGAGGCTTTGCATTCCACACCTCCTAATATAGCCAAGCTTTCACCACCCGAGGCCCGTAGTTTTGCCACGATTTTCCTCTTCTCATATTCATCCGCCCCCTCATCTCCACATATGTCTATGTTGATAAGCTCCAATTCGAACCCGCCAATATGAGCTACCTCCCGGATGGTCAAGCCAAATATTGGCAAAATGAGAAGAAAATATCATGATAGTCAA
Source organism: Drosera spatulata (assembly GCA_035668315.1). Classification (NCBI taxonomy): domain Eukaryota; kingdom Viridiplantae; phylum Streptophyta; class Magnoliopsida; order Caryophyllales; family Droseraceae; genus Drosera; species Drosera spatulata. The sequence continues at coordinate 8,168 of JAOVYX010003219.1, forward strand.
GTCAAGCTGTTGATCCAAATTCTCAAGTCGAGTGTTGACCAAATCAAGGCTTGATTAGGCCCAAGAGAAACATGTGACCAAGTCAAGGAACTAAAGAGGGAACCCTAGAAAGGGAAAGAGACAAAAATGGGAACAACCAATAGGAAGCAAGCATATTCCTTATAAATAGGTAGGCATACCAATCAAGAGGGGCAATCACTGCCTTCATTCTCTCCTTTACTCGTCTACTTCTCCTTCATAAAAACCCGGTCTATGGCGTCCGGGTCTCGAACTCCATAGGAAGGAGGTGAAGTCATGCGTCTGGAGCCAGCTCCCACACCCCAACCGTTGGAAGTTGTCTACCTCGGGAAAAATGTGGAGGAGCTCTATCAGATTCTCGGAGATTCGGACAAGGGCACAAGGACCAAGAGAATATACAAGACAGATAGCCCGTTCATCCAAGAAATCAATATGGAAATGCCATCCAACAAATTCCGGATGCCAACCTGTGATAGTTACGATGGAACGACCGACCCTGAGGAGCACCTCACTTTTAGATACTCATGAACATCCAAGGTGCCAGCGATGGGGTGATGTGCAAGGGTTTTCCCACACTACTTGGAGGTCCAGCTCGAGCATGGTTCAACAACATCCTGACCTGCTCAGCTGGGTCCTTTGGAGAATTGGCGGACCTCTTCTATAAGCACTATGTGAATAGTCATCGGGCAAAAAGATTACCTCGAGCTATCTCTACAAAATCGTACAACGGCCAGGGGAGGACCTCCAATCATATGTACAAAGGTTTAATACCGAGGTCGTGAAAATAGAGGATCCTGAGGATAGTGACATATGCGAAGCCTTGATCATGGGCCTCGAAAGCAGGGAGCTCTTCTACAATCTCTCCAAATGGGAGAAGTGGATCTATACCGACCTACTTGCGAAGCTCGGGAAGCATATCCATGTCGAAACCGCCATGGAAGTCAAGGACAGGAGGAAAGAATTTGATTCCGACCTTAAGTCCAGGGGATAGACGTCGACCCGAAATAGGTTCATCCCCAAACGAAGGAAGGATGAAGGGCGGAACCAAGAGAGGAAGAACAAGAACAAACAAGCCAACCAACAAAGCATCCTCTCACGAGAGATATACCCCGCTCAATGATATGTGTGAAAACACACGTAATTTATTATACTTAAAACTATTGTTTCGTTGTGTTTGAGTCCTTAATATTGCGTTTTTAGTTTAGTTTGTGTTTTTGGACTTGGATACTGCTGTTTTTTGTTTTTGTGCAGATTTGATCATGTGAAGGCGTGAATGAATTGTTGAGTTGATTGTGGAAGGTCAGTACAAGTGATGATGTGAAGATGAAGCTTTGAGCGAGATCTTGGACATGATGTGAAGATGTTTTTGTTGATTCAAGACGATGATTTAATGCGTTGATCATTTGTGGATGTGTTTGTGGTCCTTTGGTGATGTTTCGATGTCAAATGGATGTGTTTTAGAGCTATAACGACCAAGCCTGATCCATGTAACGATCATTACAGGCTGTGGAGATCATCCCTAGAGGTCAAACCTGTGTAACGACCGTTACACTTAAGTGTAACTGCCTTTACGGCCCTACATTGTGATTTTTTGGGACTCAAAGTTGTGTAACGGCCATGACAGGGGAGCCGTAACGACCATCACACATGTCAAAAGCCAGAATCTGTTTGTTTTATTCGAATTTCAAATTGGTTTCCGGGTTTTCTGTAAATACCCATGTGTTCTATTCATTATATAGAGAGTCTTTGGTTATTTTCCAGAGGTTCGTTCATTCCAGGAAAACCCTAGGTTAGAATTCTCTGATTTCCTTGCTTACGGTGATTGGATCAAGGTGTACGGCTTCGGATCATTGTTTTGTCATCGGAACTTTGCTATTCAGCATTGTATTGTCCTTCTTTCTCGGTTTATCTTCAGATTATGATTGTGATGATGCATGTTGATAAGCTGTATGTGATGATGATCATTATCATGAGTGAGTAGTCACTTTGTAGGGAAATGTTAATTAAACTCTACCTATATTGGATCATGAGATGAAATAGATCACCTAAACCAGTTTGATATATGTTGATTGATGCATGTAATCTGACCTTAATCAATGATATGTTATGAAATCAATTAGTTTGTCCACCTGTTGATATTGTAACCTACCTATTAATCGCGCTAAGTGATTAAGTTGGTAGCAAATTGCGTTCATGATTTAAGCTCATTGTCATGATGTTATGATTGATTACATGTGAACATGATAGTTTAACCTCATTGCTATTAATGTTCATGTTTGGTAAATTCTCTTGCTTTGAATCAATTTATTTATTTTTAACATGTACGAGCTCATTGGTATGTTAGAGATGGATAGGTTAGATTAATTATACAAGTTAATAGGTAATTAATATTCTAGTGAATATAGTATTTTATCCACAAAGGTATTGCAACCAAACATTTCTAAAATGATGAAACTATATGATATTCATCCATGATTGATCCTAGAAAGTTAGAACATACTTAATCAATCTCCCTATATTTTTATCATATAAAGAAACACCTTACTTCACATTCTCTACAAGTTTAGATTGTAATTATTTATTTTTAGCTATTTAATGAGTTTAATTAGTAAAAAACAACCCCCCTCTCCCCAAAAGTTACAACTTTTCACAAAGTTGGTAGGGTCTTGTCATCATCATTATAAATCTAAATATTGCACCAACTGTCCCTGTGAGTTCGATCATTACTTCAACTATTGTAGTTAATTAGAATATGTCAAGAGTGCGAGTAAGCGTATAATTATTTTAATTTGATCACTTTGCGACTGGCGTGTCAAGTTTTGGCGCCGTTGGCAGGAACGATAACGTTGTGTCAAAAGAATTGTTTTCGACTGTTTTGATCATTATTTAGCTCTACTATTTTATTTTTTTTGAAATTAATTTTAATTTATTAATTTCTGTAATTTTTTAAT